>WAAD01012346.1:1234-66255 GCA_013389945.1 Fregata magnificens | reverse complement strand
AGGAACCTTTTTTTTTTTTTTTTTTTTTTTTTTTTTCCCGATAAATTACATGACTTCCGTGGGGACAACGCGTTCTAGTCCCGCAGTGCTTGGACCTGTTGCCACTAACGGTGCGACGGGAAAACGTGCTCGCTCTGACCGCTCCTGCCTCCTGCAGGGGTGGCGGCTTTCCCTCCCTAACCGGAGGCGAGGAGGTGAATCCAGAAGGGGTTGTTGGGGCCCCTCTCCGCGCCNGGGGCCAGGCCGAAGGCACGCCGCGGACGGTCCCGGCGCTCCCCGCTCCGCCGCCAACCCACCGCCCCCTTCCAACACTGAGAATTATTTACTTTTCTGATGAGGCTCTTCTGTTTCTGCCTGTGCTGCCCTTTCGGAGCCGACTGTGGAACATCTAGTTAAAAAAGCTAGAGCTTGGTGTGGAAATATAACTCCAAATATATTTGTATACAAAGCTAGGCTCCTGTCAGGGCTGAGCGCCGGTCTCTGTATCACAAGAGATAATTGATTTCTATCCTGCACAGACAGGCTTAAAAATGAAATTTCTTTTGCTGAGGCAACTGACCTTGATATGTTGGTGGAAAAAAAAAATTTTTTAGGTCTGCTTCTGCCCCCCCCCCCCCAATTATGTTTTGAAGCTTGGAAAACTTTATTTAAAAAATAATTTAATAGCTGATCTTTATCATGAAAAAAGTGTAAGCTCATATATATATATCTATCTCATATAAGATTCCTTCGCACATAAGTATAGAATCATAAAACAAACCATGAGAAGATAAACTAGGCATAGTTTATACTGAGAAATCTTGGTAAGGATTGTGCACATATGCATGTCTGTTCATTGTATATAAGCATCTATTAATATATATTAATATATAAGGTTGCATATCTATGTAATGTAACGTACTCGTGTAGTATGTGAGTAAACTCTAGACGTGAATAATAATCTGGCATAAGAAGTTGTAACGGTCTTCCCCACACTGCAGCCAAACACAACTCCTCCTGCAGATAATTCTTCCCTTTCACCCTGTATAAAGACAAGTTTGAGCGCTGACCTTTAAATTACCCACACGGACGAGTGGCTGGAGGCGTTTTGTCAGCATTGGAAGTTTCCCTCTGGAGACCACAGGCATCATCATTGTTACTTTGCCTCATGTATTTGGGTATTTAAAATCAGACTAACTGGAAAAAAATGGGCATAAGTGTAAATACTGCCCCTTTTGAAGACAGCTCATTTGCAGTATAATGACGGGAGAAGTATTTAATGGGAAGAAAACTGATTAAAGTAAAGAATAACAGCAAAAGTTCATCGTTATAAAAAAATCACCTACGGCTCATGTCTTGCAGTCCTCACACAGCCCAAATTGCTCACTCCTCTAGAAGCTTTGCCTGCATCATTGCTGGTCAAAATCCTAATCCAAACTTTTAAAGATAATATTTGCTGTCTTTGTTAATCATATGAAATTTCATTATATATGCATTCTAATAATAATTATAATACAGAAAAACAAACCTTGCCAAACTCAAGAGCACTAATTATAATACTGTAAACTGCCTGAGGACATACATTAAAATTAAGATGTCGGTAAGTATTTTACAAGCTGAAAAATTTCACAGTAAGAAACTACAAGTAGATTATCTTTCCTCTTATATAACCCTTTTTTCAAGTTAATGAAACAGTTATTTCTGTTAAATAATCATAGCTAATGCTTATAAAAATTCCATAGTGTCCCTGAGGACACTAAGACAAGAGGCTGGTTAGAGGAAAAATAAAACTAGTCAAGTAGATTTTTATTATTGCCCCGGAATCTGGTAGAAGAAAAAAATCATGGCACTTCCATAAAAATTTTCCTAAGTCCATATGATGTTCTTCATCTGGAAGGTAGGATGTACTATTAAGATTTTGTGAATTCCAGCTGCCTCTGACTATATGACTGTAAACCTAAAAGCAGGTGTCAACAAGGGGTAGTGCCCACTCACGCTCCAGCTCCAGGCTGGTTGTGTTTGCTCTCCAAGGGACAGGTCCACTGCCATTTAAATCAGTGGAGTCTGATTTGCATTCATGGGAGCTCTATGAGGCCCTCCTTGCTGGGAGAAAGCTAGGTCTTTCTTGCTGTGGCATGTCACTGATTTATACCAAAAGCTAACTTATCACCAGATGGGGGAATGCACTGGGTGCATGTCCGCAGAGCAGGTGCTCCCTGACAAGGGCACCTCTCAGCGACTGCGGTGGGAAGCAGCAAGTGCCCCTGGCCTGAGGGGCTGGCGGGGTGGGGGGCTGCAGAGGCCGTGGCAAGCCCTCACAAGCCCACCCTCTCTGCCTCTGGTTAGACAGGAAAAAGCGAAGGAGGCGCTGGGAAGGACTGGACAAAAGTGAAAGTCCAGGGATGGGATTTACTCTTAAGAGCACTTGGCCCTGCTGCTGATTGTACTTATACCCTGGGAGGACAGCTTTTTCTTCCAAAGAATTACTCTCCAAGTGCAAATAAGAACAGAATCCAGCTCCTTCCTATTTGGTTCCCCCACCTTCAAGCAGAGGCCCGCAGCTTGGTGCCAGCTACATTTAACCCTTACAGGTATGCGGTGATCAGTTTACAATGCTGAGTTAGATGTACTTCTCAGGGATGCCACATGGGCTCTGACTGTGCAGTGTCACACAAGGGCAGAATCCTCCCCCTGACCCAGAGCACACAGGATTTCAGAGAGTTTCACAGGATTTAGACCTGCTTTTTATGGGCCGTGCTTTGCAAATCTGTCCTGGTATGTCTGTGATACAACACACTTATGAGTGCATTTTGGAGGTATGGTGACAACAGCGCTCTGCTAACTTATGTCTCCCACCAACCTGTTTCTCATATACACATGATTTAGGGAACGCAGACCTGCCAGTCTTTTGGACGCCATGAAAATGGCACTTAGTTGGTCTAAATAAGACAGATAGGAGTCTCTTATTGTCCGTTCTCCTTGGACTGTATCCTTTCACGCTGAGAAACCTTATCTGAGTGACCACTCTTCAGACACATGAGATGTATTATTATTTTACTATCCCATGATGAAGACTGAGGAGAGAGGATGAGAGGCTCCTCCAGCACCTTTCCCTTCCTGGCAGCCAAAAAGAGCAAAAGTCAGAGCAAGGCCCAAGAAAGTGAGGCCCAGCTGGGAGGCTGGACTCACCTCTCTTCTCCATGTGTTTCTGGGGG
Source organism: Fregata magnificens (assembly GCA_013389945.1). Taxonomy (NCBI): domain Eukaryota; kingdom Metazoa; phylum Chordata; class Aves; order Suliformes; family Fregatidae; genus Fregata; species Fregata magnificens. The sequence goes on along the minus strand of WAAD01012346.1, from coordinate 63,061 downwards.
CAGACCTGTGTGAAGGAGCCCCACACTTGTAGAGAAGCACCAGAGGGTCTCTGGCTTTGACTTCTCTGTGGCTTTGCTGGGATGAGCCCTACTGGCCAGGTATGACCTGACCCTGGCCAGAGCCATGTCCAACAGCCTGGGACGACCCTGTGCAAGGCTGTTGCGGATGGGATGCCCTGATGGCACTGCTGGAGGGTCCACATGGAGGCATCAGGAGCCCACCCTGGAGTGGGGCTGGCACCAGGCACAGCCAGCCAGAAGGCAGGCAGTTGCAGGCCTGGTGGTGTGATCCATGGGGCATTAGTCCTCCAGCCATCCATTTGCAGCCCAGCAAACCTCGCTGTGGTGTTGGGCACAGTTCTGGTGTGGAAGGTGTAGGGCAGGTGAAGAGGGTGAGAAGGGAGCCCCTGGGGGCCAGCTGCCTGGGACACAGCCAAGTCCGAGGTGGGAGCCCTTCCCATGGGCACCCTTCCCTTCCCTGGGAGAAGGAGCAACTCCACCCAGGAGATCAAGATCAGGTTTCAGCTATGTTTGAGGCTATTTCCTGCAGCTGTTGCTGTGCCCTCCATCCCCACGGTCCCAGAGCCTCCCTTGATGGCGATGTGCCCATATCAGGGCATCAGGGCGAGCGCCTCGCCTACCATGTGACGACGCACTTTGGGGGCGAGAGGAGAGCGAGCCCTGATTCCCACACGTGAGCCAAAGCTCCCTTCTTTCATCCTTGCTATAAACTGCTATGCCGAGGTACAGCCTTGCAAAACCCTGGGCTGTGGAGCCTGCAGCACTGATGGGCCGGCTTGTGAGGAGTTTTCTGCTCCACGAAGGAGAGGTTTCCCTTGGCAAGCCTTCTCCAGCCCCTCTTGGCCCCGGCACAGGCTGATGGGACAGGGGATGCTATCGCCCTCCCAAAGGAAAGGCACCTCACTCCTGGCATCTGGTGAGAGGCAGAATGACCCAAGATAGGAAGTACGAGGAGAAGGGCAGGGCGGTGGCAGGGAGAGGCACCCACTGGGGCTTGGCCACAGCCGCCGCAACCCTGGCAGCCTGGGGCAGCTGGGCGTGCAACGCCCCTCACACCTGCAAGCCAGAGCAACCTGCGTCTGCCGGTGTTCTGATGGGGAGTGGTGCTGTTTCCATATGCTATGGAAAGTATTCACTTCTTAAGACGCTCTGAAGTCTTAACCGACTTTTATTACCTAGCCCACCCCCACTGAATGGCAATATATCTGCATTTTTAGCTATAAAAAAAGAATCTGCATCTGACGTGTATTACAGAAAAGACCTGAAAACATTCCTGAGGTTTTCTTCAACAAGAATAGTCAGGCCAGAAGCAATTTAAATCTAATTTTTGCAAATGTTTATACATGCACACACACACAATTTCACAGCTATTAACAATTGTAGTAGATAAAAATACCATTAATTATCCAGTTATATATTTGATAATCACATTATCTCTGGAGAAAAGTGTTATTCACTAAATCATCAGCTGTTTTCTTACATTTTTACGTTGTATCGTAAAGTTATTTTTTGCCTAAATACACATGCAAATTAATCAGTTTTGTCGACTTGCCCAATTGTAACAATTTTTTTCAGTTTGGACAGCCTCAAGTCTAATACATTTATGCAGAGTCTTCAAAACAGTAAGAAAACTGTTACTTACCAACTGATGTAAGTCCATGTTTTATAGATTCCTGTATGATGGCTGTGTGGGAACCAGAAGACATTATTAGGTGTAAATATAGAGTACCCTTGGGTGCAAGGTGTACAGCATTGAGTACAGAAGAGGTGCAGCCTGTAAACTTTTCTGGCCTTGAGACCCAGGCTATAATAACCTTCAGTGAAAGTCGGCGTGGTGAATGACAACAAAAAAAATTATCCAAGAATTCAGAAAGTAACAAGCATGTCTTTGAGTGGACTCTGTACTTTTTCCAGCATTAGTGACCTGCTGTAAACCATGTATCCCATTTCATGATAGTCTCTAATCAGAAGAATTGGAACTTGTGATAGGTTTGGCACCGTCACGTGATTTTGTACAGCTTGATAAGAGGACCCTGTTATAAAGTGACAGCAAAAGAGATAAGAACTCTTGGCAGATAATGGCAGAGAAATGATTAACCTAGAGTGGAGAGGTGCTATGAAGCCCAGAGAGTGGAAGGTTGTAAAGTTGTGGGGTCATAAGATCATACTGAGTGGATGAAAAGCCATACCAACGTAAGTGTAATGACTATAAACTCAGACTTGTGATCTGTCTTCTTGATGTCATCACCTCTTTGCACAGTGGACAGCAAGCATGGTTGTTTTGGCTTCTGTAAACACCCTTTGGATGGCAAAACAAGCAAGCATTAATTCCTTAAAGGAGGCTTCTGAATGCGCTTGGGATTCTACACCCTGAGTAACAGCACCAGCAAATCTCTGTTGGTGGTTTGTCAGACAAAACCATTTTATTGCCCCAGTCCTCAGGCTGGAGACTAGCTCCAGGTTGTAGTCATTTAGTTGAAAGCGTACACTATTTTCTCAGTAAAGAGCTTTACAACGTGGTTAAACATTGATATCCCAGGATTATGATACATAGACAGTATTGCGCTCACCTCTAAGGCTGCAAGGTACAATGCCTATTCACAGCATGTCAAAGGGCTGTCGAGTGTTTTGCTGTAAATAATTATTATAAAGGTGGGCAGCTGTGTAGAGGACCGGGTGATTTTTCAGCTCAGCCGTGAATGGGTCAGGTTCTGCTTTCACACCCGCCAGAGGAAATGCAGGGGCACGCCGGCTCCCTGGGTGACACCGTGCTGCATTTACAGCAGCCTGAGCACAGTGTAGCTTCTCCTTGCACTGCAGTGCCACTGGCAGTGTTTGCAGCTGTAGCCCAATAGATTAAGTCTGCATACATTTTGTGAGATCGGACTCAAGCCTGAATAATCAGATGATATTTGATATTTCAAGTCTCTTGATAAATTGAGAGAAGTTATTCCACTGTGGGCTAGATCTGAAGCCTCTTGAAGTCAGCGGGAGTTTTTTCTCTTGAAATTTGCAGGAGGCTCTAAAGCAGCATATGCTCTTTTATATACTTTGTCATGATAGTTAGACTTTGATGATAAAGTGGCAGACAGGTTAGTTCGTGCTCATACTGAACCGCTTTTCAGGCTTCTCCTGGCCAGGATGAGAGCTAGAGAGCAGGTCTGAAAATGGGGTTGATGTGGCAAACTGTGCAATGATTCGGGCGTTACAGCCAGTAATCCTGAACTATCACTTGGTCTGTGCAGTACTGCCCTCTTCTAGAGCCCCTTGTAGCAAGGATGGCAGGCTGTAGAGGGAAGGCCTTATTTTCCAAATTCTTATTAAATAAATGCATGTGCATTTTGTATGCTTTATTTACCATGCTGGAGTGTATAAATCAGACATTTGTTCACCCAATTAATAAGTCACAATCATAACTACTCATTTTGTCTATGGTACATGCAGCAAGTCAAATCATACAGATTTGTGCACCAAAAACTTCCAGAAATCAGGTTTCTCTTCCTCTTTTTTATAATTGTAATTATGCTTGTAAAGTGAGCAAACTGTACCAAGCTACCTCACAGCAATGCTATGAATATTATTGGCTTACAATGTGTATGAAATGCTTTAAAAGCAAAACATGCTATGTGAGTGTACCTTCCTATTTACTACAGGAAAAAAGTTAATTTACAAGTCTGGTTAAACAGATACTATGAGTGTTTTTTCAGGGTCACTGATATTTTCTATCTGCTTAGGCTGAGTGAAAGCTGGAAGCCAGCTTTTACAACAGATTTCATACAAACCTAAAGAATTTGATTCTCTGTCTATTCTTATTCATTTGATCATCAAATAGATTTTCAATTCTATTCATAAAAAATGAAAACAATCATTTATTCCATCTGAAAAAGCATGTCTTTGGGGACTGGGGATAAAATAAATGAGAAATGCTGCAAATGATACTGTGGTTAGAAACTTTCCACTGTGTCATCAGAGACATTGCTGGAGCACTGTTGGCCCATATACAAGAGTGTCTATAAAGGAATCTGCTGTATGTGGGGGAGAGAGATATTAAATCATAGGAAATATAAAGAAACTTCATGCTTTTGGCTTCAAACGCTGTAATTCCTTTCCTTTTTTGCATCAGTATCAAATGTCAGGGTCACTGAAAAATGTTCTTTTTTTCCTCTCTGATACTTTGTCTCCATGGATAAAGGAATGTATGCCAGGTGCATAAGCAGACAGACTTTCTTTGCCTTTCTTTATACCTAGTCCAGTGGGGGAAAAGAAACTCATGGGGAAACTCCAGAACAATCTATATCAGCCTGGGATCCAGCAGCTCTATATGTTTAGCAGTGATATGTTTGGGCCCCAGCTGAAAAAAGTACCTGAGGGTGTGCATAATGAGGCACATGAGTTGTACCACTGAAGCCAAGTACCTGAGTTTATGGCTGAATACTTTGCTTGATCAGGAATTTTGAAGTGTAGCTTTTCACATGGAAACCCCTGGTAAAGCAGCCACTGACCTTACGGGGAGCAGCTGTTCCTAACTGTGGTTGAAGCATCACAAACTTATTCTGTATCTTGGCGTTTTTCGGGCCCCCTTCCCCCCCCACCCCTTTTCATCCTGAGAGGGTGAGACAAGGCTTTTGAAAGGTAATTTTATTATTTCACACATGCTTTTCTGACTCAGGTCTTTCAGGAAGATAATTAATTGAAAAACATTTAGTGTCTTTTTTTTTGGCAGTTCTTGTATGATGAAATTGTCCCTTGTTTGTCCCTCAGACGAATGTCCCTCAAAGAAAGTGTACCTGATTTCAAAAGCTTGGCAACAATCCCTCCTTTGACTCTTGCACATCAAATTATTTTGCAACCGTTTACCACAAAAATGGAGTCAGAAGGAGTTTCTCCTCTTGTGGGCATTTTCACAAGTGGCATTTTATTTGGGCATGTAAGGATGTTAAGAAACAAGCTCTGGAAATGGACTGACAAATGAAGAGTGACCTTTTCAAAGAGTTTTAGTCCCTGACTTGTGTATGTTGGTGTAAATTTAGTGAGGTCAGTCAGGATTTTGTAATTTTCCTGTAACATTTTGGATGTTGCTCTTCTGAATCCAGTATGTTCCGTGTTGTCTTTCTATGCTATCTCAAGGTATTGTTGCCTTTATTATGAATACATCTCAGGAAAGGTAAGCGTTTAGCACAGCACACATCAAATGAGGGACATGATCCTCATTTTACTAAAAGTCCAGGGCAAATGTGGCATTGACCCTGGCATGGCGCCTACCAGCCATGAGCTGTCTGCTCCTGAGAGTAGTCCAGTTGGTTTCAGCCGGAGGTTTGCTTAGGTGGAAAGAGGTTTACAAACTCTCTTCTTTGATCTGGAAATCACTCTTCTAAAACTTTTCTTCATTTCAGTCATTCCAATATTCCTCCTGATCTGTATTTAAAATTCTTTTGGATGCTTCAGTATATTTTCTCCACCTTCATGAATTTTATATTATTTTACATGTGCAAAACCAAGGCATTAAAAATACAGTTTTATGTCTTTTCCCCAGTAGTTCTGTAAAGGAAATTAAGAGAATCTGATATATCTGGTGATCTTCACCTTTTGGTTTTTTCAGTGCAGTAATTACAGTACTGAAATATAAAGTTCTAATTTACTAAGTTATTTCCATCAGTTGATTCTTAATTCCTGTTTGGTCTTATGGTATGACTGCACTATCAAATGTCTTGTTAGTTTTGTTTTCTTACATATATATATATTTTACATGTTATGTTTATCACCTCAGTAATAGAACGTAATGGCATTAAAATACATTTCAGCATATGCTACTCCTTACTTATGATTACTTATGATTTTCAGCATATTCAGATGCAACTCTGGTGAGCAGAAGCATGGTAAGTTCTTTGTGGGTGTTCAAAATGTGAACTCTTTTCAATCAATCAGAATATTTTAGTCTCTCCTATGTTTCTGTCCTCTGTTTGGATGACCACAGTTTAACGGAAACCATATTTGGAGGTGAATAATGAATTGTAGGAATTATAAAATTGCTTCCTGTGACTTTTCCCTAATAATTACTTACAAAAATTTATTTCAGTGAATATTTCTGCTAATAAATTAATATCTAGAAGAGGTGAATGCAGACATTAGTAAGTCTTCAGGACTGCTTAGGAGGAATACTCAGTTCTGTGCAGAATGAAGCATACAGTTGTGGATCACAGAAATCCTCTTTTGGCCTTAACTGAAGGAGTAGCATGAGCTTTGGTGGGACACAGATTTAGTGCTAGGTCTCTGCACTGGAAAAACAAAACTTGTTCATGGTGTGAGAAGAGCTATCTAGGCAAGTTTTATCTGCCTGTCTATTTATGTAAGCAGCTTCAATTTTAATTTCTCGCACACCTCCTTTTCTTCAATAATGTAACTTATTGGTGTTTAAAGAGAAATGATATTAGTTAGTTACTCACGGAACCTTTTCAAAGCTTATCTAGGAGATATTTACTAGAAATAGGAGCAGAGTGTTTGACTTTGTGAGAAAAGAACAGATTTCTGTGAAACAGGCAGGGGGAAATTACTTCCATGTACGTAGCAGTAACAGGTGTTGTGAACTCATCCATCATCTCACACAGCACTCAGGAGCAGAAAACAGTTTCTTCTTAGTGCACTATTAATAAAATATCAGGAATATATTAATTTGGAGGAGGAGGGAAGAAAGAGAGGAGAAAGAGTCTTAAAGTGGATCTTAAGTGGAACTTAAAACCTTTTGAATTTAGTAGCTAGATTATCTGTTTTTTCAAGATACATACATACGTGCAGGGGTGACACAGTTACCGTCCCCACCTCCCCACACCCCCAAAAAACCCTAAAGCCTTAGCTTGAGGCAGGATGGAAATACCAAGTCTTACCTCAGGAAACTAAATCCTGAAAGACCCTGAGTGCTCTGATGAGTTTCTGACTAATTTCTACCCCTGGAGGAAGCTGTGTGTGTGCTATGCTGCACACCAACTGGCTTTGCTTGAGACCATGGAGTAAGTGCGAGCTGAATGCTAACAGAAGGTGAAAGACTGGCAAAAGAAAGCAGTTCAGAGTGGCATTTCATGTCTAAGCAGAGGGGGTCTCCTTACTGAAACTCATTTATTGAACCAGGAATAGAAGGATGTCTGGAGGCTGATGAACTGCAGAACTGCATGTAACGCACGCTCGATGGGCCACTTTCCAGCCGGAGGGGGGAGGAATGAAGGCTTAGTGCTCAAGCGATGGGTCAGATCTGGTGCAGAGGAGCGCCTCCACTTCCTTCTATCTTCCCAATGAGCAAGCACAGAATTTGTTCCAATTTCAAAGCTGACTTTCTTTGGGAAGGACACTGGACAGGAGAGAAAAGTGGGGTAAAGGCCATTCAGAAATAAGGATTTCTGATGATTTTATTAATAACTGTGAGAAATGTAGCACCTGGCAGGAGAGATAAGTGGATTTTCCTAAGCTCTGTTATAGGCAGGTAAATATTGCTCTGGTTTATGGCACTAATAATTAAACAGAACATTAGTCTTTCTCTTGGCAATTCAAAATTTAAGGTGGTTGTTTTCTGGAGGCATATGCTGAAATCTGAACAACAGTAACTACTTTAGATGCAAGCTTCGTAATAAAAAACCATATATATTCTGTCCAATGGATGTATTTCATAAGCATATACAACACTGAAGAAACACAGTTTTTTCATTGTCTTCCAAGTCATCTAGGCACCACTCTTGGTAAATATTGCAGTTCTTCAAAAAAGGAACAAGTAGAATTAACATCTGAGAAATACTTCATTCCTTCAAGAACATAGTCTCCCTAGTGCAGTTACATGAATAATAGATTAGTATAACATATTAATTAATATTTTTATATATTTTTATACAATTTGCCCACAGTTTGTTAGACAGTATACTTATTTTATTTTATATGCTTAGACCACAGTAAAAAATGCAGATGACCCTGGAATTAGGGTGCCTGTATTTCTGGGGAGAGCAGTAGCACCTGGGATTTCTGAGGAACCCTGATTTTCAGGGAGCAGCTTTAAATCAGACTGTTAATGCATCTGCAGGGGCATGAAAATCTTTAGCTCCTGTTCAGCCATTCTGTTTGTACAGTGCCTACACCAAGTTCTTCGTTTCAGACTCAGGTTTCTGGGTACATCTACCACACCAGGAAATATGAACAGATGTTCAGGTACCCTTATTAACTGTAAACTCACATTATTCTTATCCTAAAACTGTTACTCTTGCTTTCCTCTAGCCACCACTGCCTACGTTCCAATTAGACTGAAATGCTTTTCAGTGGTCCAGATAACAGTGTGTACAATTAAGATGGAGACCTGATCATGACTTCTAGAAAATACTGTATTACAAATATATACACATATATATACACAGTAAGACATATTTAATAGAGCAATAGTAGAAGGATGATAAAAAAAGAGAAGCTTTTATCAGGGCCCTGAGGTCACTAATAGGCCTTAGTGACCCTGATCAGCTTCACCTGGGGCCCCACTCACATGCTCCCTGCCCATGGGGCCACAGGCTCATTCAAGCTCCAGCTGGGGACTTAGCCCTCTTCCCTGAGCTCTGCTGGATTGGGATCTGTTCCTAAATTGTTCTTTGGATTCTCTGGCTTGACCTTAGACCTGGCTGATTTTATTACTTTCACCCAATGACCACTGGCGCATTGGTACGACTTGCCACTACTCTACTTGACCAGCTCTTGCACTGTGGGATTACACTCTGTTGGTGAGTTCCCTACCAGTCTACGTTGCTGCTGCCCTTAGCTCCCAGTTTGCCTTCTCTCAGGGTGCAGCTGGCCCTTGCTGTTTCCTGACAGCTTTTGTGGGTGCTCTCCTCATTGCTTCTTAAGAATGAGCAATAACTACTTCTATAATGAAGTATAGGGACTTGCTGGGGACTTGTGCGTGCTTTTCAGTTTGAATGTGGAGGCTTTTCAAATAGCAGGCTTTTTAAATAGCAGTCTGATCCTCTTGGCATTCTCCCTATAGATATATAGTTTTGGATTTTTTTCTTTTATAAATGGGGAAGCAGTTTAGCTCATATAGTTCACAACGAAGGGCGGCTAAGAAGAACATGCTCTTTCCCTCTGGTGGTATCTGGACAGGGCACCACTGACCTTCACGAGATCTTGCTTGTGAAAAGCTTGCACCAGCTCCAACCCAGGTGGTTGCTGTGTGGGCACAAAGCCCTTCTCAGCTGCTCACTAGTGCCTCAAGAGGGGACAGAGCACTTGTCCAGGTGAGAAGTTAGGGCCAGGACAAGTATAATGTGCGACTCAAGCCTGTTTCTGAAAAATAACCCCTGTGCCTTGTGTTACCATTAACTTGCTGCCATGTTTGACACTTGTGCATCAGTTGATGGGAGGTAATGACTGAACAATAACTATTGATTTTTCATTTCATATTAACGGCATGGCAAGTTCTGAATCTGATAATGAGGGTAGGATGCCAGCGTAGACATTCCTTTTTGGCTGTAAAAGAAGTGTCTTCTTGCCTTCCCTGGATCCTTACATTGTATCTCAAGAAGCTGTATAGAATTATCTCATTAAGGCATCAGAGTGTCACAAACTATAAAATATACACAATTTTGTGACAATTTTCAGACTTGGCACAAACATCCATTAAGCTTAAAATAAATGAATATACTGGATCAATTATTTACCCAAAGCACACTGAGACAAATGACAAACACTGAATGACAGAAGAGGGATGGAATGGGGTGGAAGTTTTTTCTGACTCGAGATCAGTGTTCAGGAAAATGTAGAGAGACACTGACTTCAGTTGGTGAGATTCCAACCAGCTCTGTAATTTTCTTTATAAAAAGAAATAATGAACTAGAATCCTTTCCTAACTTATCTTGGTGAGAGCTGCTTTAGTCAAGTCACTGACAGTGGAGTTGTAGAAAATGTTGGGAAGGGACAAGAGCTGAGACTTTATTGTTTTTGAAGTTTTGAAAGGCTGGAAAATGTTCTGTAACTTTGCAACGGACTCTAGGATTTTGGCAGGAAGTCAAGCATATCTGTATCATTTCTCCTATAGCATCAGCGGACTTCAGAAACTGGCAGAATTCAAGTGAAATTGTTCTAGCTTAAAATGTTTCCACAACATGAATAAAAGCACATTTTGTTACTTCAAACACAAACATTTTTATCTCTTGTTTCTTCATTCTGTTACTGTCTGACCTTATTCCTCCTCCCTTTTGACTTTAAATCTCATTTTTCTCTCTTTGTCTGGTCCTACACTGTCTTCTGTTGCTGACAGCTTTCCTTTGGCTGCTGGTTCCCCTATATGTCTGAAATCTTATCTTGGCACCTGCACTGAGAACCTTCTGAAATGCAGATGTTGAGGATGTTCCCAAGTTAGGCTTTTGTGCTGCTTGCAGTAATAACACTGGTGCTGTTACTTGAAATTATTCCTTTATATAAAAGGGTATGGTAAATATTCTATATATACAACACTAAAATAGCAGGCAACTGTAGTAGCCTAAGGCTGTACTCTTGCACAGTGGAAGAATAAGGGTTGCTTTTAACTTTTAGGCTTGTACTATATTTCTTCACCTCCTTTGATAACATTTGCCTCAATTGCAACATGGCATTTGGATCCCCGTGGTTTTGTTCTGCTGGAAAGTTGCAATCTACAATGGTGTTTCAGTTCCCAAGTTCCTCTGACTGCACTGGATGCTGGGGGTTGTTGGGACCCCATTCCTATCTGGTCTATGTTGAAAGCAGCTACACAGGGAAAACCTGTCTTGCAGGGAGTTTTCTTTGAGCAGAACAGTTCGTGAAGCTACAATCTCAGTGGTTCTGCCACATAAAAAGGCCCTGTTCTGTTTAAAAAAAAAAAAAAAAAAAAAAACAAAACCCAAAAAACCCCCCCCCAAACAAACCCCCCCCCCCCCCCAAAACCCCAACAAACAAACAAAAAAACCCCCAACACCACAGCACATGCTAAAAAGTTTTAGCTCTGGGGCTTTATAATAGATTCTTATTGGATTTGAAGCTAATCCTGATCCTATTGCAAAAGGCTGAGAAAGGCTTCAGCTCAGACAGCCATGTCAATATGTCTAACTGCCTCATACATGGGAGGTAACTGCGTCGATAACATCAAAAGTGAATACACATTTATCATATCTGGCAGGGGTCTGTTGGGTTGAGTTCTATACAATCTTTACGAGAAGGTATCATATCTTATCTGTGAAGCATCTTCTATGCCTTGACGGCTATAAAAACAATTCTACTTCAGTATATTACTGACCAACCTGCCCAAAATCTAAGCATCCCAGAATTTCCACTCTGTTTTTGATTCTGCCAAACCATCTTTGAGATGAGCTGACTAGAAAATAAAAGTTAAACATGTTAAAGTGAAACCTCCAAGAAACCTGAGCATTCTAGGCAAGACGTCTGTGCGCATAGGGGAACTCTGAGACCTGGTAGAGTTTCACAGGTTGGACCTGTAAGCCTGCAGCTTTCTGCTTATGGAAGATAAAAAGAACCATCTTTAAAGCAGACAACCAAAGTGTTCAACAATGTTGAAAGCTGTCTGCAATGTATGGTACTTTGTACTTCTCCTTAAGCCTCAATTGCTTTTATACCATTGTTCTGAGAAGCCATTTAGAGAATTTTGAATCATTGTGACGATATGATTCAGTCCTAGAGTCATTCCAAAGCACAAAGGCCCTATTGTCCTACCAGGTTACTGAAATGTCACAAAGGAGAGTTTGTTACTGGTAGTTTTCAGAATGGTTTATCACGTTTCAAGCATGCCACACAAGAGGAGAATCTTTAATAAAGTACATAACTCGGAGATGAAGCCTACTTGGTACCCTTGGTACCCTTCCCACACACTGTGAGCATGCCTTTAGATGAGACACTACTAATACAGTCTATATTTCTTCACAGCAAGTGTCATGTTTCCAGGACCATCCACCTGCTTCATAGGTGGATACACAGATTCACTAGTAAGGAACTAGGTTTCATTAGATATATTAATGGTTTTATTATGGCCTAATGGTTTTCACAGAAATTTGCACCAGTTTTACAAAGGTGGATGTTAGATTAAGGTTGCGTTATTGGCAGACGTGTTTCTATTGACATTTTAGTAGAAACCAAGTGAATTGTTGTCATCCTGGCTAACCCAATGGAAGTACATCTGAATGCTGAATTGTACTGATTTATTGATGTTTACCAAGTGCTTTAGCAACATCAACAGCTTTAGTTGTATCCATTCTAAAACTCTGTTTAAACAGGACAGTCATAATAACAGAAGGGGAAATTCACTGAAATATAACACGTCTTCGGAATGAGAGCAACATCTTAGAGAGGCTAATAGAACAGGTTTGGCTGACTTACAGTTTCTGCTGGATTTAAGTGTTTTGTTATGTACCCATTTTAAATGGGATGAAGTGTTATTAGCTGAAATTCAGCAGATATCTTCTTAGGGTGAAATGGTGGTGGTGGGTGGGAGAAGAAAAAGCCCTTTCCCTCTTCCCTTAGAAATCTGAACATCAGCAGGGCACAACTCCATCTCATGCTTCCTGGATGACTGGGCAGAGACATCCCTCGAGTGCCTAAGGAAACAACCTTACTCCCACCATGTCACATGTGTTTTTACAGGCAATTACATCATATTCTATGAACTCTTATATTTCTTATTCATAATTTTCTGTGGACAGTTTTTTTGACTGTGTTACTTTATTTCTTCTTCTTTGTAGTTATCAGATGAATTAAATCAAATCTTCATTGACCTTCAGGAAAAACAATAGTGTGAGGCAATGCTGTTTGCATTAATATAAGCAGTTTCTGTACAAAAAGGATTCAGCTCTGTTAATAGGGAGGAACTGTTCTGTAGTGGAGTTTCCTGTACATCTGTGCTAGAGTGGAGCTCATCTCATCCTAGTGAGGGAAGTACAACATATGAAGCTATTAGAGATGACCTGTAATATGGAGTAGAAAAAATGTCCAGATGAATTCATAAAAATACCTTTATCACACTGGTACTTGTGTTGAAGCAAACTATTTTATAATCCAAGCTGTCATGAGGGTCTGCCCTACCAGGATGAGTACAAAGAGAAGGCAAAGTAGTCGGTTGATCAGTCTTTATTATGTAGTATATATAACATGCACTGGAGTTAATTTGAAAAGTGTCAAAAATGCATTTTTAATTGTATGACATGATTTGTTTTGCTGGAAAACACCCCAGATAAGACATGCATAACGGTGTCTAACATGCACAAGGTGGTTAGAATGCTTTTAGTGAGCTTTAAGCAGTGTTTAAAATCACAGTTCCACAGGAAGTTTTTATCTCGTAAAATACTAGTAGTGTTACAGCTGAGATCTACTGTGTTTTAATGTCACGTTACTGTTACATGTCCCTTCTCTGTCTACAGGACTGTGCAACATCAGTTAATCACTCTTCAGGTAGTGTGGTTCAAAAGAGTTTCATTAAAGTCAGTACTGAGCTATGCTGATTATTCACACTTGCTGAAGATCTAGTCCAAGGTTCTTAAAGCGCATTGAAATAAGACATAACAGCTACCACAGAAATGCAAAATATTATATCAGTGAGATAAATGGAAAAAAAAGTCTTCAATATTTACCACTGAAAAAACACAAAAGTCTGAAAGAAAGTTGTAGGCACATTATAAGTTTAATCTGCAATGACTTCTGTTTTTCTGGTATCGGTTCTGTATTTTGTTACACATGGTAAAATATTCTGCTTAATTCAACTTCATCCCTCCATCCCAGACAAACAATAGAAAAAGTGGTCCTCTGAAATCACGGTTGCTAGATCTTGGGCATGAATAGGGTTTTCTCAGCTCACGGCTTGGATGGGCATACACTTTGCTGGGTAAAAAACTGGCTGGATGGCTGAGCCCAGAGAGTGGTGGTGAATGGAGTGAAATCTAGTTGGCGGCCGGTCACGAGCGGTGTTCCCCAGGGCTCGGTTCTGGGGCCGGTTTTGTTCAATGTTTTCATCAATGATCTGGATGAGGGGATTGAGTGCACCCTCAGCAAGTTTGCAGATGATACCAAGCTGGGTGGGAGTGTTGATCTGCTCGAGGGAAGGAAGGCTCTGCAGAGGGATCTGGATAGGCTGGATCGATGGGCCGAGGCCAACTGTATGAGGTTCAACAAGGCCAAGTGCCGGGTCCTGCACTTTGGTCACAACAACCCCATGCAACGCTACAGGCTTGGGGAAGAGTGGCTGGAGAGCTGCCCGGCAGAAAAGGACCTGGGGGTGCTGGTCGACAGCCGGCTGAACATGAGCCGGCAGTGTGCCCAGGTGGCCAAGAAAGCCAACAGCATCCTGGGTTGTATCAGGAATAGTGTGACCAGCAGGAGTAAGGAAGTGATCGTGCCCCTGTACTCGGCACTGGTGAGGCCGCACCTCGAGTACTGTGTTCAGTTTTGGGCCCCTCAGTACAAGAAGGACACTGAGGTGCTGGAGCGTGTCCAGAGAAGGGCAACGAGGCTGGTGAAGGGACTAGAAAACAAGTCTTATGAGGAGCGGCTGAGAGAACTGGGGTTGTTTAGTCTGGAGAAGAGGAGGCTGAGGGGAGACCTTATCGCTCTCTACAACTACCTGAAGGGAGGTTGTAGAGAAGCGGGTGCTGGACTCTTCTCCCACGAAACTAGCGATAGGACGAGAGGAAATGGTCTCAAGTTGCATCAGGGGAGGTTTAGATTGGACATTAGGAAGAATTTCTTTACTGAAAGAGTGGTTAGGCATTGGAACAGGCTGCCCAGAGAGGTGGTGGAGTCGTCTACCCTGGAGGCGTTCAAAAAAGGTGTAGACGTGGCACTCCAGGGTCTAGTTTAGGAGTCATGGTGGTGTTAGTTGATGGTTGGACTTGATGATCTTAGAGGTCTTTTCCAACCCAATGATTCTATGATTCTATGATTCTATGGTTCTAATGAATAGACTGAGGCAAAAGGATTTTAGAAATATTTCAGTTTAAAAGGGAGAAACTGTTTGAAATGTTATTTGTACTTTCAAAACACTTGGTCAGAAAAGTCAGCTTTATCATGTTTGATTTTGCCAGGGGCGAGGGGGAGGTGGGATATGCACTTCACATTGCAAACTTGATTGATGCTTCTACATGCTGTCATGATACAAATAATTGCGAAGAGGAAGGTGTCTCAGTGACGTATGTGGTAGGCTCTGTCAGTCTTGAGGCCTGGCTATTCTTTCTGGTTTTGCTTCAGCAGAGTATCTGGGAATTTACTTATGTTTGGGAACCTTGGCCAGGGAGCTTGGGAGCCAAACTGGGAATGATGTCTATTTGAACTGGCAGACAGTGAATGACTGGCGCTCAGCATAAGTAATCCATGTTGTGAAGCTTTAAGGTGCCATTAGTTTTGAAAAAGTACTTACTGTCAGTGTTCCTGAAATACTAACTTTTTGAGGCATAGAGGTCTGTCGTTTTGAATATTCTTGAATAAAGCATAAGGTAATCCCTCTTGTAGGCATTATGCATGTGCATCCCGCGGTGAAAAATGTGTGTCCTTGGGCCTGGTGGGACGAATTCTTCCCTTGGCTACATGAGAGAAAATGCAGAGTAAAGTCATAGCTGTTGCTGATTTCTTCAGTGTTCAGTGATGCAAATGAGAGCTGAATTCATCCCACTGCCTATATCTGGTATTTTGCATAGAAATGCTCACTGTGCTGAAACATACTCATATTTGCAAGAATGTGTCTGTGTAGTTTACATTTCCAGTTTTAATTTTTGAGCCATGCGTAAGAGACTCCAGGGAACAGTGTGTACTGTCAGCAGAAGTTATCTTTTTGATGAATCAGGCACATTGTTTGTACCCCTGCATTTGATAGACGTGTTGTAATAAGGTCCTGAACTGCTTACCGTGTCTTTATGTACCTTCCCTCTCAGCAGTTGTAACTATTGTGCTGCTTGACCTATATTAATGGTACTACAAACAACAAGTTTAACCATTAACTTGTGAGCCCTGTTTAAATGGATTTTGCCAAGAGATGAGAACTGAAGATTTAAGGAGGTAAAAAATTAAAGAGGGCTACCCAATGTGAAGTATTTCAGTGCTTACTGATCTGATGCGGAGGGTGGGAAGGAGTTCAAAGACCCAAGAATGAAACCAAATATCACACTATTATGGTCTGAAGAACTAGTGCCGTTCAAGGTATGGAAAAGTGCTGTCTTAGATGTTTTGTTCATTAAATAACTTGTGCATTTTATCTGTTTGGTTATTCCAATGAGGCTGGCTTGCTGTATTATGTATATCCACACATACTCTGTAGCAAGAACAGGCTGAGAGGCTTACACTGAAGGGGGTAAATATTGCCTGCTACTGCTGCCTGGGAAAAGAGAGGCTGTTCTCAGTAACTTGTGAAAGATAGTGAAAGCTAGAAAGAGTCCAAGTGAAAGGAGACAGTGTCAGACTAGTGCTTTAGGTATAGAAAGAGCAGTCTGATTTAGCTTGATTTAGTTGGGCTGCATCTCAGGAACTTAAGTTCTGCACACAGAACTTGAATTTTAGACCACTTAATAAAAGCCAAAACTCTCATTTCTGATATATACGACTACATCACATCAGGAATAAGCAGCTGTGACTGATCCATGGTAACTGCCCCATGTGTGCACAAAGCCAACAGCAAATGTGTGATGGTTCAATACCTGGTGTGATTTGATCCTTTGTGGAAAAGTGTTTCTGTGTCTCTAAGTTTATTGACATCAGTGATTTTTGACTGAGGCCCTTAAAGGGTGGGCATGCAAAAGTTAAATGGTGGGGGGGAAGTGGTACGCTCTGAGATGTTCTGCCAAATCCTCTGTCTCTCCTGATAAAGCTGCCTCATCTTATGCATGCAGGTGTTTAAATCTGCTACTGTTTTCATTTGGTGGTTATCTCTCTCTCTGCTGGGATTTCACCATTCTGGCTCAACAAAGCATATGTTGGTGTCTTGTGCAATTGAATAGTGTGTGTCCTGCTGGGTGCTGGTGATTGACAGTGCCAGAAATGTGTGCTTTAGCTAAAAGTAGCCACTGATATTCATAGGTGCAAATGTCTATGGTTCATTCTGTGCAGCTGAGCTGTTGCCAGGCATTGTTACAGCTGTGAATTAAGCATTAGGTAGCGCTGCGCACGTAAGCAAAACTGAGAATCTGAGTGAAAAATCGCTCACATTTGTTTGAAAGTCCATTGCAAAGGCTGTTGCAGAAACACAAATTGCCTATTTTACTTTAAGTGCAGCAAAACATGCAGTTAGAAAACATGCTTTAGACACATGGTATTTGTGTGTTGGCCCTTATCCTGATGTACTTAAATTCAGGTGAGTAGAACTTTATCTGCCTTGTCACTAATATAGATTTTTGGTTGCAAAAGGTAAACTGAGACAAATCCTTGTCATCCCTGATCTCAGGAGTTGTTAACTGAGTAATACTCTTTGGGCCTTGATTTGAAGATTGCAAACAGCTTGGTAAACATTGAATTAATCCACAAAAAGCTTTGCAATAGGAAGGGAAGCAGTGAGCAAGACTATCAACAATTTCATGATGTATAAACCAAGTCAGGGAGGGAAGCCCATGATTCTGGCTGCCAGACTTCTCTAACCAGTGACTTCTTTGTCTTATTGGATTCCTAAAGAAAGAGGCACAAAGTCACTCCTTCGAGGAAGGGATCTCAGAGTCAACAGGAAAAAACCAGAAACATTGGGGAAGGCTTATTGGGAGCAAACAAAAATGTAACTGGGCCAACAGAATTTTTCTTGCCTCTAGGTTTCTGTAGTTGCACTTTTGTCTCCTCTGATGCCAGTAATTCCCAAGGTTTCCATTTAAGCAAGTTGAACTGGTAAAAGCCTGTGTATAAGTGATTCCTAAGAGTTATTTCTGCTTACATTAGGTTGTTATTCTTGACATTCTACAGAAGCATGTTTAGCTGAGGGAAATCTGTTTTAAAGTTTGTCCATACATGTAGCAGCATTAATGTCTTTAATCTGGATTAGCAGGCACAGTTTTGCTTCACCCAGGGCAAAGGTGGGAGCAGGGCAGGCCCCCATGGCTACTCTTCTCCTCTTTTGTTGTCTGCCTATCCCTTCAACTCAGAAACAGCTATGTTCAGAATGAGGTCACAGCATGGTGATTTTGTTCTGAACGTTAACTTTTGTTCCAGCAGCTGTGCTGGCTGGCACCCATGCAAGGAAATTTAACATTTCCCACTGTATTGGTACAACACTATAATTTTTATTTTGCTCTGAGCCTAATGGGCACGTTCCGGCTTGTAATCATGAGAGGGATTCGCAGATGAGCTTTTGAGAGCTTGTTCACAACTCTGGTGAGCAGCTCCCTACAGTTTTGTGTGTTCAAAGTAGCTTGCAAGTCATTAGATTTTTTTCCTTCTGCTGACTATAGGTGGGAAGGCTTGTTTACTTACTAGTTTAAAGCACCTTGTTTAGGTGTTCACATGTTGGCCTGATGGGAAGGAAAGGAAAAATCTGAAGTTTAATAAAATGACCCTTTTTTGCCAGTTTTCAGGTATGTGAGAAATGAAAGAAATTTAGTTACAGAATGTGACCTGTACAAATATGGGCAAGACAGGTTAAATTAAAGCAACAGATTTAACTTCATGTCTTGTTATAGCTTGCAAAACAGTTGTCTGCCAAGAGGAGTACTCTGTGACCCAGTGACAATAAACTGACACAACAGAGCACAATTCAGTTACTTTTTGTTCGTTTAGTCAGTCTCTCTATCCTGCATTAAGTCAGTCTAGCAGCAGCTGTCATGATAGGACAGCATCTTTTAGTATCTTGATACTTTCTATGCTAAAAGGTTAGTGTGAGCTGTCTTGAGAGAATTTTGTCTCATATCAGAGCTATAAACCTTATCTCAGCAAATAGAATAAAGCTGGCTAATGATCACCAACTTTATGTTCTTTTCCTTCAGGGGACACGTTTGAAAAGGTAGTAATTTCTTTCAACAATACAAAAAGCATCGTAGAGAAAATAGTCTTCATTACATATCAGTAAAGATAAGTAGCCTTTTCTTAGACTACTTATCACCTGTATTCTCACGTAAAGAGTGTAAGTATGGTGTGTGTAGCTAGCTTGATGGATAGATCTGTTTCTGAGCATTTATGTCTCAAGCCCATGCTCTTCTTACCCAGACCTCTTATGGAAGTTAGTGGAAGTCTTGCATGCCTTAGGATTGTGTGATTTTTATTTTTTTATTGAAGACATCTCAGAGAAGACAAACTCATTAGAACCATCAGGGAGAAATGGAAACAACTTGTGTTCATTATGTGGCTCTTCTGAAATGGAGGGTTGCCAGCTGGAGGCAGCCATATGTATGTACAAGATTGCAGCTGGGAGGGCAATCTAAATTCCTTAAAAGCATCTAGATTGTGCCTGTATTTATTGCAAACTATGTGCAAGGTGAAGCTCAGGAGCAGGGAAATCTGTTGTGAAATGGCAAGAAAAGGTTCATGTCTGCAAACAACTACATTTTAAATAAGTAGTAGGACAAAGTGAGCATTATATCCAGATCTCGTGAGACACCTTGGGAGATCCACGTGCATGTCAAGCACAGAGAGAAAAAAAGGTACAGGACCAGAGTGTCTCTATTTGTACCTAGAAGACTGAAGCATAATGTCAGTTATTCACTGAAAATCAGGACTTCCTCCGTCTCAGTATTTTTTGGNTTTTTACATAAGTTTCAGCTATGCTATTCACTCCAGTGATCTTATTTGGCAGTTACTCCAAAAGATGCACTAGTTTCTAAATGAAAAAGTTCTGCTTCATTTGTTTCCTTGTGCTTGTATCTTCTACCTTATGAACTCTACAGTACTACACACAGGTTATCAAAAGCTGTTCTATTAAATCATGCGTTGACCAGCAGTATATGTTTACAGTGTATCTGTTTAATGGCATAATATTACAAACATCGCATAGTATAAGGACAATAGCTCAGTAAAAAGCATATTGTTATGAGCTAAAAATCTGAACTAATCAGGATTTGGAACTCTGTAAAATGAGAAGTTTGGATATACCAGCCTCGGGAGTTTACAGACTATAAAATGTACCCTGTGCAGACTGTCTTCCCCTGTCTTTATGTGGGAAAACACCTTGGACTCAGTGGGAGTTTTGCCTGCATGAGGGTTATAGGGCTGGAGCTCAGCTGCAGCACTGTAGAACTTCAGCTGTGCCAAATTATGTATTTTGGAATTATTTGAATATTTTTATAACTGTTGACATTTGAAGACTATTTTAGTGCTTTTCTTCACAAAGCAATCACCTTTATCAGCATCACATTAAAGGCGCACTGAAAGCAGACGCTGAATCTTATATGACCAAAAGTTGCAAACCTCTGAGAAATATAATTAAACTGTTCTTGGTAGCAGATTCATGAAGAGGTTCATCAGAGAAGAGCCCATTTATTTGCAAGCTGCATCAGGAAAGAGAGATGTGTGCCTGCCTCTACTGTCCTATTGGTTGTTTTTGGTTGTATAGAACTAGCATCCAGGCATCCAAACAAATCTGTGTCCCTGTTCTGCTAGTTATTAGTATGTATGATGGATATTAGTATTTGCTCAGAGGTTTTCGTGATCTGAGGACGTGAAGGTAAAAGCAAGTGTTATATTGCTTTAGTTTTTGGATGGGGCTAGGTATGAAGTGATTAAGTACTTTACCAAGCTCGAATGAGATGGGAAGCTGACTTAGTTCTTTTGATTACGGTCTGATGTCTTCAGCTGGAAGATCATTACAGATGTGAGACTCCAAGAGAACTTTTTCTTCAGAAAATGACTATTTTCATAACAAATGGAACACAGCTTTGTAGCTCAGCTTGCTCTTTGCCTTTTACATAAGATTCTCACAAGATGGTGTAATTTTTGTCACAAGCATTATTTTTGTCACAGCTGGTCTACTTGGTATATTTGATCCAAAAGTCCTGGTCTTGGCCATTCACTGGCTTGCTTCCTGGCCATTCCTGTATTCCTATAAAATACATACATCCTCCCCCAACATAATAGTTAACATTGCAAGACTTAATATTTTGAGGGTGAAGATAAGAAATTAAATGCTGTTCATGTGGTGGATACCTTGTGGACACTGAGGACACTGGCTGATTCTGCACTACAGTAGTGTAGATACTGAATGCCTCTATCTTGTACATTGGCAGATTATGTCCACAGGCTCTGGTCAGGCTTCCCTGGTCCAGGGCTACTCATGACTTTGCTCATTGAGTTGCCAGCTGTGGTACCTGTCTTCCAGCCATGCTCATGGAAGGTCAGTGCAGTGCCCCTTAGCGTGTAATGTGGGAAGCAGGCACCAAGCCTCATGTAGTAGTTCTGCTTGAGTACTCCTCTCCTGCCCTATTCTAGTCATAATGAGTTTCCCATCTGGGGAACTGCAGCTGGACCAAGGTTTTGAAGACTGAGGATTTGGGTTTTACTCAAATCCAAAAGAGGTCTTAGCTTCTGTGACATTGTATGGGACCAGCATCCTGAGACCATTGTGTTATCCAGAGCTGTCAGAAAGCCTTCCTGGAGACACGTAAGGAAACTAAAAATACAGCTTTTACTGGAGAATAATCCTGAGTTTCCCCAGTGGTCCAGACATTGGGGATGTGATAGGAGTTCCCATAAAGCTCACTTGTTTTCTGGCAAACATTATTTTTACTACTTCGACCCAAAAGTCTCTTCTTCACAACCACAGTCAGGCCAGTCTGAAGTTACTCTCATGACCCTCGCTTAAAATAGGTGACATCTCTTATTACAAAAGACTTAATGGTGCTTTTAATAATGTTTTTAATATTTTATTGTTTGGGGAGTAGCCTGGACATGTTGTGTAAAATGAAATGAGCCAAATGGCTCTTCACAACAGCTGTGGTAAATGTACAAGTGATTTTTCTGCTTTGAAAACAGGAAAAAAACCTCTTGTGTTGCATCATTCTGGCTGGGAAGTGCTCAAAGTTATTGTGACAGGACTGTATTTTGAGCAATTGTTGGTGATTTGTTTTTTAGCACACAAAGAAAGTAATAAATCTGTCACCCGGAAAAATCAGGTTGTGACCTAAAGGAAGGAGCAAATTGTGGCTTTAGGTAAAAAAGAGTGACCTGTCTATGAGGGTCATTTATCATTATAACAAAATTGCTGGTGCTCTCCTAGCTGACCAGGAAGAAAGGCTGTGGTAAGCAGAATCGAGGGATGCAAGCATCCGAATATTTTTAACTGATCAATATTTTCAGGATTTACAAGCAGCCAAAAACCTGTCAGCATGCAGAGTAAGTGCACTGTGCATCTGTTCTAAGAAAGAAAACAAGGGAGAATGGGTTTAATTTGGCAATTAAAAATGGATTTCATTTTAGATTTGGCATAAATAGTTTAATTCAAAACTCGATGTTAGTACAGATGCCCGTAGCAGCCTGTATACCTTGTACAGCGGTATAGAAAATGGGTATCAAACCAAACTCCCAAGAAGGTTGAAAGCAGTAAAAAAGCAACAACATAAATCTCTTCAGGGTGGTGTTAGCATTACTTTCTAGTACTACAAGTGGCACATGCAGAGTGTCTCAGAACTCCCTTGGGATACATGGTTTCATTGTTTGAAAGTAAGCCCCCAAACAGTTTTTGATTAAAAAAGAAACAAACCCCCAAACTTTCTTTCTTACCCCACCATCATTTATTTTGTGTTATCCTATGCGTAAATAGTTTTACATGTATCTCATAAAAAAAAAGAATAGCAGAACAAGTTCAGTGCCACAACTGAGGTTGGCAGAGATTACATCCATTGCAAAGGATATGTTCAATGAGTTCAAGTCTGACTTGCATGGAATATCAGCTGAACTCGTTTTGAAATAAAGGATTGAAAGATGAGATCTTTTAATCTCATTATTCTTAAGTATCAAATCTCTCTTAGAATTAAAAATACTTCCGGTTAATTCTGGAAAATATTTTCCTGCTGTTCAGTCTCTCCTAGTTGTGAATTTTCACTTTAATCTGTTTTTATAGAGTTCGCAAAGGCATAATGAAAGGAGAGTGGGTGGAAAAAACCCCACACAATTTCTTGTACAGTAATTTTCATGCCAATGGCTAATTTCTGCTGATTGCCTCAGTGCAGGAGTATCTTATCAGACCAGAACATCCAATACTAAAAAACAATCCTAACGTGTTTAGAAAAGCATTTATGATTCAGGCTATCGCCTATTGTTAGGCATTACCAGTATTATACTATATTAGGAATGCTTAACAAAGCTATTTTAATACAATTTACAAGGGCATTTTAATATCAAGGCTGGTAAAGTACTGTACACTTTCAATGCATCATAAAGACATTAAGATAAAAATTATGTAGAAGGTAAAATAATAATTTATAATATGAACTGGCTTTTTACTGCACATTGATAATACTCTGTTCGTTGTGGCTTTATTAAGGAAATCCCTTTAGCATAATTTTAAGCATAAATATAAATTCCATTGATTTATTCAGACTTGACTGCATGGCAGTACCAAAATCTGGTGTAATTCTGCACCAAAGCACCCTGGCAAATCTTACCACTGTGGAGGACCAGGCTGGACTGAAAGCACTTAACTGAAGTTTCATGACTCATGCTCTAAAAAGATTAGGCTTTTTTCAGCAATTCCTCCAATCTGAGGAGTCAACAAAATTACCCTGGAAAAAAGTATCCTAAACTTGTCATTAGATAGTAACATTTTCATTTCACTCCTTCCTGAGAATGTTGAAAGTGATCTTTTTCCCGATAGTGTGGGGGTTTTTTTCTACTTCTAATTAAAAAGGAAATGAAAAAGTTCTGTCACCAATATGTCTCAAACATATTTTGTTCAATTTTGGCTTTAAGATTTAGTACCGAATTTTGTGAGTGTGTGCTTTTGCCCCTGTGCTCAGGAATGTTTTTTTATGGTATTTGATACATACTGATAAAATAAATCAGATTACTCTCCATGTCAGATGTACATTCAGTGAAAAACTGAATTAACTTTTTCATCTGAGACTCAGCCCCAGAAAAAAAGAATATGCCTAGTAATAAGTTATTAACTGAAGTCAGATTTCCAGAAAAGCTTTCATCTATTCTTTTCAATTACCATATTATGTATTTTGATTTTTTGTTTTCATTAAAACCATTATCAAAGATAAGTTTCTAAAGGTGTCTTCCAAAATTTTTGTTGCAAATTCTAAATTTTGAATGTAGAAACACTTGTCCAAATAAATTCTGGAAAATCCTGGCTGAAATTTAATAAGCGAGAGATATGTGAAAGCCCTCTTCTAAGTCTGATCTTTGCATTTGTATCTGATTCAGCATGTGGCTACAGATCAGTAAAGAGGGAAATGTATAGGTTAGATTTCTTGTGTAAAGGTAACAGCATAAAAATGTGGACTTATTCTGGTGTTCCTTTTTGGTATCTTCAGGCTTAATGTCACCCTAAAAAGTGTGGGTATAGCTATTGCATGTGTTTGAACTAGGTCATTTTGTTTTCCCTTGAGGTTTGGGACTAGGCTACTAGGAGTTGAAGGGTCTGGTCCACTACTCAGCAAGATCAAGGGGAAGCTCTCCTCACCTCTCACAGCTTACACTTCACTCTAAGCAAAAAGAAACCGTGTGATGCAGTAAATTAAACTGCAACGAAAATTGCTACTTGTGAAACTATCGAAGCAAGAAACCAAAAGTAAAAAATTTTGCTCTAGAACAAAGATCAAGCTGTTTTGTGAAAGAACTGAAGCATGGAGTCCTGTAAAAGAAGTGTTACTTTTGTTATTTTACTCCCCTTGCCAGCAATAATTTGACTTTTTTTTTCCTTACCCCTCTGGATGCCTAACAGTGCCTGTTTTCTTCTTCCTTTGATACTGACTTCATTATCTTTCAGATTTTCATCACTCTTTCAAATCTGATTGAAACTAGCTTGTATTTAAAAATAAAAATTTGTTGTAGGAAGACCAACAGAAAGACAGAAAAAACCCCAATGAAACAGATCTAAAAATATGGCATACAGCTATTCCTGTGCTGCAACAATGGCTTCTCTTCTTCATACCTTAATATTTGATTTTTAATCACTTCATAAAAAAATTGTATGTGGCAAAATTCCAAATTACAACAGTGAAGTAATGCACAAGTAGAAAAGAAACCTGTGAAAAAGGCTTCTGTAAGGTATTTTGCCATAAATACAGCTGTTTTCTGTAGTTTTTGGAATGGACTTGAGGAAGGTTTGTCTGGAAATGTCACATGAGACCCTCTAAGCAATACTAATATTGTTCTGTCCATGAGGTGCAGTTTGTATTCATTTCAGTAAAGATCTGTTGTACTTTTGTCTGCTTCAAGTATTCCCTTAAGAATGAAGTTTACATTTTAGAAAGTGGCAAGATATTGAATTTGCCATGAGGTTATAGCAGGTTGTAGGCAGCAACTGAAGGAGATATATCTTTACACACTGAAACTTAGAACATTTCTAATTTTTATAAGCGTATAAAACTTGATGCTGAAGCCTCTTTTCAGTTAACAGAGTATAATGCACATTTTGGCCTGCTCATCCCTAAGAATTATAGCTGAGACTGAGGATTTATGAAAGGAGAGAGCATGCACAACTTTGATGTATAATCCAGGGTCAAAACTATTTGGACCTTAAATTATTATCAAATGTGTGGATAATCCTTCCCAATATATAAGTTAATACTATTAAATATCTATAAAACTGCCAATCAGACACTTTTTACTTATCTAGATAAAATGTCAAGAGTTCTGATTTCTCGATGTCCTGTTACATGTCTGCTACAACACCATTGTTGTTTTGCTCATACTTATTAATCAAATTGTAAATTGCGATGCATTTTCCTTGCATCTTTTTTGTGCCTGGTAGGAGCCATAGATGTTGCTAACCAGTTCCTTTTTACCATATTATTTTTTAAGAACTTCCTGATTCAGATGTGAAGTATTATTAGGATAAAGGTGGCAGGTTTTGTCTGGCCAACTTATTTTCTTGCTATTTTTAGAAACAAATGTGCTTGTATTGTGCACCACAGATTGGCACTTAGATGAGGTTGGGGTAAGCAGCTAATCAATCATATCTGAATAATAGACATCAGTGATATTGCTTTGCAAGGTTTACCCTCTTTGATTTATACCAGGGGATTGGTTTTTTTATGGGACTTTCAGAATATTTGTCACTGAATAATGCTTTTATGAGTAAACCACAAACACAAAGCTGTTATTTCTTTTAAAGCTGTCGATCAACAGTTTGATTAAACTTGTACATATTTTGAGAGCATTCAGACTGGATGCCATCAAGTGCAATGAACAGAAGATGCTTCTAAAACAATAGTGGTACTGGGCCTGAATTACTATTGACCATCACCTTGTAGAGTCATTTACAACAGGGGATGTAAAAATACAACGAAGTCAAAATGGCAGCATTTAACAGGCAGCCTGTACTCGCTTTATGCTCATCTAAAAGTCTGCATAAACTTCAGCACAATGGAGACTTGAGCCATTGTCCATTAAGCATCAAGAAGTATGCAGCTAAGACACTTCAATTAATTTTTAGCCTGCTTCATTGCTTCTGAAGTGTTTAAAATCTTTAACTCGGTTGCAATGAAATTAAAAGGTTTAAAAACTGTTGTGAAAATGAAATAAAAAGAAATGCACACCCGCAGCTGGTATATTAATACATGGCTATCTTTGTACAGTGATATTCTTGCTTGTGAGCAATTACAGTGTGCGCTATGTTTGAGTATAATAACAGATATTACCAAGCTGCTGAGCAACTGATTACTTCATCTAGTTTTGGGTCCCCCAGTACAGGAAAGAATGTATCAAACTGGAGTGAGTCAGCAGAGGCCATCGAGCTCCTTGGGAGTTGGAGCAGAGGCCCTGTGAAGAGAGGCTGAGGGTCCAGGGCTTGCTCAGCCTGGAGGGAAGGGAGGATGGCGGGGAGACCTAACAGTAGAAGACGGAGCCAGGCTCTCACTGAGGTGCATGGCAGGAAAACAAAAGACTGGTCATAAACTGAATCAGGAGGTTTGGTGTGGGTAAAAAGAAAAAAGTCACTATGAGCATAATGAAGCAGTGGAACAGGTTTTTGGAGGAAACTCCACAATCAATCTTGAAGGTTTTCTGAAACTGGAAAAGCCCTGAGAAACCTGGTCTGGATTCAGTGCTGAAGCTGCTTTGAGTGGGATACTGGACAGAGTTGCTCCGAGATCCCTTCCAGCTAGAACGATTCTCTGACTTTATTTTTCCTGACAGGATTAGGTGTTGAGATTTTTGGAACTGTCCAGGGAATCTGGATCCTCCAGAGGACTTTTCAGATGCATGCAAAAGGGTTTGGAGCCTAACGGGGCTGTCTTTCAGAGGCAAACGTGTACCGAGGGCTGTGCCCTTGCGAATCTGTTCTTACCTCTAGCCTCATTTATCTGAAGGGCTTTAGTGATTCTAGTAAACTCATGAAAATATACCCAGAGCAGGTACTCTGCCAGTTGATGGCAGTGTAGAACATAAAGTCACCAGTGAGGCAATTGCAGTGAAAGCTGTCAAAATCTTAGAAAAATTACACTTTTGGATAAGCGATCAGGGCAAAATGTATATGGGCACAAGGAAGATGTGATCAGGTTCCCTTTACACTTTGGACTGACGAGACTTAACTACACTGATAAGATAAAACCGAGACAATACAACTGAAGCAATGGAGGCTTCTCAGCCTGTAGCTTACGGTCAAAATTAAATGCCATTTTAACTGTATCCTTGAGGAAAACTACAATGTAAAGTGAAGAGAACTACATGTTCCTCAATGCTATGCAGAGGAGGCATCACAATGAAAAATCTTATCTAACTGTTTGTAAACTAGTGTTTTGTCTTGAATCTACCAGTGGACAAACTATTCTGACACTCCTCTGTTGTTTGCTTTGGTCACTCTGGTCCTCATGTACTAGTGCTTGAATCAGCTCCAAAGCATCCTTCCTAACCAAGACATTTTTAATAACAGCCAACATAATTCTGATATTTTGTTAAGAAAGACTGATAAAGTTCAGCAAAATAGATTGCAGCCTTACCGTGCCTGGTTTTACACGGCTCCTATTACAAAACTTTTGCAGCAGAATATGGCCGGTCAGGGTAGTGGAGAGGAACAGCATCCTGATTTGCCAAAGAAGAGTCCATCAGTAATGCTGCATGCTTCCTTTTCAAAACCTTTCCCTTTTAACACATGAATTAGTATTTCCTCCTGCTGTGTCAGACTGCATATCCCTGTGCTTAGGACTCTGAAGTCCAAGAGCCATATTGAGATAGACCTTTCTAAATAAGGTAGTCTTGTGTTGTAAAAATGCTTGTTCTAATCTTCTGTTTTCCCCTCACTTGTTTGCTATGTTACATGGAAGGGAGGTTATACAGAAAGTAACTAAAGGAGTCTTATTTTGGGGCTATGGAAATAAATGCAATAATTACTCTGAAATAAAGGACTGCAAAGAAACGCTATCACAATATAGCAAAGAACAATGCTGACAATCCTACCTCTATTAGCTGGATCTCAGCAGCTTTGCACTTAGAAGTGGCACAGATATAATGATCATCAGAAGGGTGTGGAGAGATTTGCTATATGGGTCATCGGTATGATGAGATGTGCCTCTTCAGAATGACAGCAAAATTTTAACCGGAATAGTATGGGGAACTGGAGATGAGATCTAATAACTAGAACTACTATTACAGTTTAACTTCCCCCCCAAACGCCTCAAACAAGGCAGCCTGTAAGGAGGAAAAAAAATACCACCCCGCCTCCAAAAAAACCCAAACCCAGATATGAAGACTATTAAAGAAATGCAAGTACTAGATTACCAGCCTGTATTAATGTGATATGTGTCACTGCAGAGGGCACATTGTAAGTGAAATAAAATGCAGAAAATGGCATAGATCCATCTCTAATCTGTTGCCTCCTGATAATTATTAGTTCTTGATGTCTTGTAATGCATCTTGGACCCCTCAATGGGATCTGATTTTCAGTGGAGTAGCATATGGTGATCATAGATGCCCAGTATTTTTGGATGGCTAGAGCTCAGCAATGCCTAAAAATTACCAAAGGCAACACACTTCAAAATTTAATATCCTGGAACACTTTTTATCTCAGTAGAACCCTTGTCCTGCCTGTCTTCCTGTGCCATTCCCACAGATTTTGAGCACTCTTATTCCAGAATAAATATATCCACATGAAGTTATATCCTGGAACAACTATTTTAGTACATTTTCAAGAGGCAAACCTCAGGTGTCTAGCTTAGGCATCAGTTTTTCAAGAACAGGCATGTTTCCACCCTTCCTTCCTAGCACATGGTATTCTTGCTGGAGGTTCAGCTTTCATTATTCAAATCACTGTTTCGTCTTGCATCTCTCTAGCTGTGAATGCTGCTAATTCGTGGGTTTTGGTTTTCTTCAGTGGAAGTCTATAGTTCATGGATTACCTTGGCTGTCACACCTCATAGCACCTCTGGTTTGAGAGGACACAAGTAGAAGTGTCTTGGTGATCATCTAGTGTTTCCCAACTTCAAATTAATTTTGGACCATGTTGCAGAGCATATACAGATGACCGTGATGGGCTGGGGCAAACCAAATGAACAGCAAAGGTATCTCAACACATAAGCACACACTGAGCTCAAGCAGGGCTCACCGCTTTCAAAAATAATATCAATAAGAATTTCTTGGCATCCTAAAATATACTTTTTACCTAGTTATTATTGTGAATTCTGAGTCATGTACTTTTTTTGTCAGCCTGCCTTTATGGGTTGATTAGTACAATAGTGAGCCATATAATGGCAAAGGACCTGGTAAATTGTTAAGTATTCTGTACTTGGTCTACTATAAAGTGTGGGGCTTTTTGTGTTTAAATAATCTCCCTCTCTATTGAGGTGTGTGTGCAAATAGCATCCCTATAACATTTTTTTAGGTTTTTGTTTCACAGAAACGTTTATGAGCAGTCAGGTAAGGTGCCAACTTACATAGTAGTAGCTATTCTTCAGAAGTTGTTGTTTGTCAGAGGTGCAAGATATGTATGTCTGAATACAGCAACGGATGCTGTGATTGTGGTCTTAAGCCATCCTAGAGCTTTATGAATAAAAAGAAGACAAGTTTCCATTGCAAATAGTTTGCTGTACTGCTGTTCCACTTTGCAGAAAACACTTTTCAGTAGATCAGAACCAACTTTTTCATGGCTAACTCATCTTAATGAACTATTAACTAAATTACCTACCTAGAAAAATTTATAACACCACCAGTACACATACCTAAGGAGCAAGTATTACTCAGGGGAAAGGACACTAAACCTGACTACTACAAAACTTCCGATGCCATTGTTGCTGGTGGAATGACACTGGCATTAGTGTGATGACATTATCTTTGGATTTGTCTCTTATACCCTCCAAAAAGAACTGAAGTGGGGTATAACTGCTGCCGAATGTTCTGTTATCCTTTTTCGTGGTCCTGTAGGTGCCGAGTGTCTCATTACTGGAGTGACAAGGAGTTGAGTATCTTTAGGTGCCATAGTTTGTTGCACAAAAGACTTGATTCATAGAACTACTTACTGGGCTTTGATGTGAGCTGTAGAGTTACAACCAAAATAAATGCACAAAACAAATGCAAAGACCTGGGTTTGTACCAATAAAAAATTAAGAATGAAATCTAAACACGCATGTAAAAGTGATCTAGACTTTGTTTCTTTCAATGAGCAAGGAAGCCATCTCTCTCTGACTGTTGTAGAGGAAAGTGGTGATATGGACAATATATTTGTCACAGACAGTAATAAGCAGTAATGTGAAAGGGGTGTTAATTTAGAGCATTTGTTATATTATTTCTAAAAGGAAATATATGCAACTCTTCTAGTGCCTGTGAAGACCACATCACTCTTGAATGCTTGCTTACTACTCTGGGTGTAGCTGCAACAGGTAAAATGGACTTCATTAATAAAAAAATAAAACCACTTTCAGCCTTAAGAAGTTTAAATTCTTATGTCAAATCATGTAAATATATCAGTTAAGCTTTAAGGTAGGGTCAAGACACATTAATGAATAGCTGAAGATTTTGCCTTTAAACCTACACTGTTTTTTAGCAATTACCATTTATTCCAAATGAGGAGAAAGTATTTGTTACGGCTGAGTTAACTTAGAGAAATAACTTTGCTTGATTGATGTTTATTCTCAGCCACGTATAATAGGAACAGTTATCACACTGAGTCCACAAGTTACTGTGGTTTCTAGGTCATGTCACACACTGGTATAATAGGGTGTGAAGTGTTTCAATGACTTGCCTAAGATAGTACAGTGACCCTATGGCAGAGCCAAAAATAAAACTCAAGTACTGGTTCCTGATCCAGTGGCCTATTCCTGGAAACGTTGCTCCTGCAGTCTCAATAAGCAAGTGTAAAACCTCTACGAAACATGGAAGATATACAGACTTTTGACAACATATTTAAAGACAAAAAAGAGTGGCATTGCCAGGCAGTGTGCCTCCTATTTCCCTTTTTAGCACCAGATCCAAGTCCACTTTGGCACAAGTCTGTTTTTATGACTGATAGCAGTTAGCCCACTTTGAATATTTGTGGAAGAATTTTTCAGTCAGGGACACTCTTCTGTATCCAGAGCAATTTACTGCAGAGAGGGAATGCTGACTGAGATGAAAGTCATGTAATCCCCCAGCAGGCAATCTGTGATGCATAATTTTGGACCAAAATGAATATAATAGTACTGAATTGACTAACCCTTGTGTGGGATCTCTGAACTGTCATGGATCTGGAAAGCTTCTCCAGCCTTTAAGATAACAGATCATGTTAGAGGCAATGAAGCCTGTAGTGTTACTGTTGTCTAACAAAGATAACTGTGGGTACAAACTACCAAGTGAGAGGGAAAAAGTGAAATTAAATTCCTCTGTGTAAATATATTTTCATACACATGCGTGTGTATCAATGCACAGGATACTTGAAACAGGTTTTTTTAGCAATATGAGGATCTACATTAGAGGACTTTGAGAAGGGAGAGAAAAGACTCCATAGTGCTACTGCTAGGAAAAAGAATAACTCCCAGAGCATCCTAGACACTCTGCTTGTCATGGAGCAGTGTCCTATTTGGCTCTTTCATGCATACTGTGTCCATGTTGAATATCAGCTTGAAAAAGATCTGAGAGTACACACATATATGAGGTTAGATGCCAGCTGCATACCAGACACTTAAGACAAAAAAGAAAAATCCTGACTCAGACAATGCTTTTAAAGCTACTGAGATAATAAACTGAAATTCCTAAAATGCAGGATGTCCTGCAGCAGGAGGGGCCATTAAGGAGGAGGTGGAAGGAAGCTGGACAATCCCAGAGAGAACCATTCACACAAACTTATTTTCAAGACCAAATCCTAAAACCAAACATGCAAGTGAACTTATATAAGAGAAATTATTGCAGCTAGCAAACTCTATGCCGCCTGTTATTTTAAATGGGATATGGCCAGTAGTTATATTAAAGGAGCTGACCTTGTTCTTAGACATTTGATAAGTTTTCATAAAATGAAGGCATGTGATTTATCTCCCCAAGCTAATAGAAAAAATAGTAGTTCTCATCCTGATACATCTTGATAAGGCTTAATACAGTTGATAATTATGCAATAACTTTAGCTATACAAAACAGTCTCTAAAGACGATTAGGGCCTGCTCCTACTCCCTTTTTAAGTCACTCAGCAAATCTTTAAAATATGCTTTAGGTAAAATCTTAACTTTCAGGAATTTTTTTTTGCTTATTATTAGGCTGTTTATTTAGTTGTTTCATTTTCCTAGTCTTCTTATAGCCACGGAACTTTGTAAAGAGAATTTTATTAACAAAATCTTGTGCTAAATCCAAACACTAAATCAAAATGCCTAACAGTATTTGCTCTGTATGTGTATATATGTATAAAAAAATGCATTTTATATACATGAAGTTCAGTATTGATGTGTGCAAGCATGTGTGTATATATATATACACACAAACATACGTATATTTTTATATACTTATATATGTATATAAAGTGTACAAACACTGTAGCCACTTCTTGTTAGTGACCTTTTGGGAGAAAACAGGTTTTCATCTCTCCAATAAAATTGAATTGCTTCATTCAGTTGGGTGGAGATTTTTGCAAGAAATAGCACAGGAGAACACATATACTTGACCACAGAAAACAATGTCAGAAAACTGCAGTTTGATGTGGAACACAGAGAACCAATTTGTCTTAATGAATTAAGATGCATAGAAAAATGTGGCAGAATATTTATTTGGTATTTTTTGCATTCTAATTAATATTCATACATTTGAAGTGTTCTCCCCCATTATGTTTCTAATTAAGTTGGACAAATGTACAATGTAGATTTTTCCTGTCAGATCAAGCGTAATACTATGGAAAAATATTAAGCTAAAAGAAAAAAAATCCCGGAACATTTTCACTGGCGTCCATGCAATGTAGTTCTCAAATATCAAATGGATGTACATGACAATTAGCTCAGGCTTTGCCTTAGAGAAACACAGAACAAGATGCCAAAGTTCCTATCCTGTGATGCAATAAATTCTATTTTATTAGCAGAGCTTCAGTTTTCAGTTAAAAACAACCAAAACCTGCACTATGTACTTTATTCTGTTTGTGATGTGACTCAATGCTCCTTCATGGAGCAACTGATGCAACTCCTCACAGACATTCCTTACAAGAGAACAGTTAGCAAACAACAACTTGAAATTCAAATGCTTTGAGTGTAGCTAAGACTGATTTATAGCAGTAAGAAAATATTTCAAACTATCCTATTGCTGGTTACGTTTTTTCCTATTTATTCTGCGCACACGGAAAAGTAATATAATCTGTGGAACATCAATCATCCAATAGGCCTCTTTTCTTCTGCGAATGCTACTTCTCTTTTTAGATTTTCCGTGCAACTGCACTTTTAGCAGATAATAGTGTGTAATGCATTTGCTCATTAAGCCAAATGTAGGAATAATTTTGCAGTTGTATTCTCCCAACATATGGAATATTCTACCACATTTTGAAAAATGTAATGGACATCTGTGACAGAGAGGCATATTCTTTTAGTAGATAAATGTTTCAGAGGATTAGGAGACTTGCCTTAGTCAGGTTAAATGTCAAATCATTGTCCATTAGGGGCAAAATGAAGTATGGACACTCTAAAAAAAAATTGAACTATATCAGTCTAAGACATTATTAAGGATTAATCAGACCTGATACAAGAGAGACCAGAGCTGATGGTATAACTTAAGTTCTGCTAAGGTTCTGTTTTGCTGGTATTAGAAAAGGGTTTGCTAATGATCACAAAATTTCCAAGTGATTCTCATTTCAGAAACATGTGAAGTTAGTATGTTTATACTACAAAAACAATTATACATGCTTGTTTCCCTGATTTGCTTTGAGATCACTGGAGATGAGAATTCAACCTTATTTAAACTCTGACAGCTGTTCAAAATGTGTTTACATACTGTCTACACAAGCATGCTATGTCTCTGTCATTTTAATGCAGCTGTTTTCACAAGAGCTAAAAGACTTCACATCTATTCAGGTGGAAATTTTTTTCTGTTCAACTTCACTAAAAACCATGGCTTTTCATCACTTCAATACCTCCTCTTCTATTTAGAAATGTGTTCTACTTGGACTGTCCTGGCACCAGTTTGGGGTAATACCTGCCTAACAAGGAAGTCTAGTTCTAGAGCGTCCTTTTTCCTGGGGCTACTTTAGTCATGTTGTGATATAGTTTCTAATAAGAAAGGTTACCTTTTATCAACTTCTCTTTAATGACTGATACAGCAAAATACCTAAGTCTGTGTTGAACCTTAAAAGTCACAAGATGTCTTAAGTACAAGGAGCCTACACTTTAAATTCAAAACAATTAAAACCACTCAAAACATCATGCCATGGTTATGACCTGGCACCACTGTTTTGACATGACTTCAGCTTCAGTAAGTGTTTTCTTGCATTAAGGTCTTTATTCAGGTAAAAGATTAATTCTGTCTGACACCTCATACAGCAGGGGTTTCCATGGAAGAACTGAATGCCTCCACCAACAAGCAACATTACAGCCATAGTATGCTATGTATAGTGTATATATGCAGTATACATAGTATAGTGTATGTATACTATAGTATATATAGTATATGCATATACTGGTAGTACAGGGACTACCTGACAGTGGTACATGATGAAAAAAGCTTGTCTGAACATGCTGTGTATCCTATGTGAGCTCTGAAGGAGAAAAACATTTTCCTTAGAAGCCAAGCTAGCTATTTTTCCTGTAGGACCAGTGTGTTGCCACAGGACTGATGAATTTCTTTATTTCTGTTCCAGATCAGCTTCCTTACCTCTGTAATCCGGCCAGTGTCAGGGAGAGTGCACATGGATAGACTGATGTATCATTGCTTGATCAGCTGTATGTTCTACCTCCTGTATTTTTCAAATGCCAGACAGATCAGCGCGCTTTTCACTGTTGCTGTTTTTTTGGAGAATGAGTAGCTGATACAGGGACTGTTGGCCTTTGTTGGACCAGTCTTCAGTCTGGACCAGTACCTCTCTCGGGCTGTGGCCAAGACCTGCTGCTCCCAAAAGGAGTGCAGGAAACTACCCTGGCCAGTTATGGGTTTCTGGTCCTTAAGGTAAAGGTTTTTCCTGAGGGCCATTAGGGATTTGCATATGCCAGGAGGGTGAGTCCTACCATCTGTCATGCTAGAATAACCTGCAGTCTGACGGTGTGCTAGAGAAGAAAAATATATACTGGTATTATGTAATTAGCAGATGGCAGAAGTTACTTAAGAAGTATTTTACTGCCCAAGGGCAGCTGAACGTTACAAAGAGTCATTACTGAGCTCTACTAAAGATTTTCTCAACTGAATATGAACCCTGNTTGCTAAGTGTAGGTGTTTCTTGCTTGTAGCCCTGCCAGCTGGTTTCTGTGAGTGGTCTCATGTAATGCTGCCTGACAAAAACACTTGTAGGTGGACAAGTCCCAGATATTTTAAACATTGAACTATTGCCAGCTCTTTTCTACATTTCTTTGGACAAGTTAATAAACATATTTATTACTCTTGTTGTTTCAGTGCAAGAGTTTTGGTATAACTTTCCTCTTTAATAGCTCAGCTTCACATCTGGGTGGCTGTATTTGGCACCCTAGTTGTGCGGCATGCAGGCAGGACAAAGGTATTTATAAATTGACCAACAATGCAAAAGCAATAATAAAAATGAGTGAAAGAATGAGCTCAGGGGAGAGCTTTTTCATGAAATAGGAGCTCAAATGTGACAATAGTATAGGAACATGTCACAGCTTTTCTACCTTTCTCTGCTGGAAGCTAGATGTCTGGGGATCAGCTTGCACACAACTGAACTGTACCTCTGTGGGGAGCCTTACTGCAGGTTTGGTTTGGCTTACTTGGGAGGCACATGGCACTTCAGAGTATGGTAGGAGATGCAAAGTCCTCCTGCCTCTGGAGGCATCAGAAGATTTCTGCTGTTTTATCTGTATTGGAGAAACTCTTTGTGAAGTAAAGCAATTCGAGTTACAGGCTTGAGGGGAGCCTAATCATCTAATGAGAGCTTGTATGTCCTTCCTGTCAAGCAGCTCTGGGACACTTTCAGGATTTTCTTTCCTGAAAAAAACCAATAAAGCCATTTTACAACATTTTGTGTTTCCTGATGCATATAGAATGGAGGTAGAATTTTAAAAGTGAAATCAGTGTGAGTTTTGGTGCTAAGTTTGAGTACTTGTTTTCATTCCAACTTCTCATAACTGCTGTTACTTGATCATTTTGTTTTATAATTTTTATATGTGCTGATGTGTGTCTTCAAAAGTAGATGCTTGTGCTGCCACCTGCATACAATAATCAGCTTGTGCAACCTCAGGGATGAACTCTGCTGGTGGCATGAGCAGCAGTATTTAAACCAGGACATATGCTGAAGCATAACCCCATATGCCTTGATATAAGTAGATCTGACACATAGGTATTAAGGAACATACAAAGCATAGGCTGCTAAACCAAACCTTAGTGGAAAATCAACCCTGCTTGGGAGAGCTCATGGGTTAGAAAGTCAGGCCAAGGCTGAGGTGGGAAACGCAGGCAATGTTCCCAGTTTGTAAAGCAGCAGAAGAGCAGCACAGGCTTCCTGACACCAGTTCAGTGCCATTTAGGGCCCTGTGCCTCCTCACTGCTGGGTTAGGTGCTGGCCTAGACCCTTTGTCCTTTACTGTCACCTGGCAGCAAGGAGGGGATGTTTTCCTTTAGGACAGGGAAATCTGCCTCTGTTGGAGAACAAGTCGTCTCCAGCAGGTCAGGGAGCATATTAAAGCTTCAGCGTGGTGTGTGTGGGAAGCAGAAGAGAGCCTATGTTTCATGGAAGACCACTGCTAGTCCTGTATGAACAATTACTAGATAAGGAAAACCCAGTCCAAGGAAAACCATAATGTTACTAGAAGCTATTCAGTGTAGCACAGTACATGGCCATAAATTTCATATGAGGGTTATAACAGTTTTCTTCTCAAAAATTACACTGTATGACTCTGAAAATGACAGTGATCTCATCCGAGATGTCTTTATAATAATAGTAGAAAAAGAAAGGGAAATTGGAATGAGAAACCCAAGGAGAACTAATTGTATTTTGTGTTCTGGAGTATCAGGGAACCATATGTGAGAGTGTACCATGAACTCATATGGGGGACAATGATGGGGAGAAGCAAGAACTGTGTTCCCCGTGGCCACAGCCACACACACAAAGGCAGAGACCAGCACTTCTTCCTATGGTCTGTGCCAAGAGGAGCAGAATACAGCAGCAAAGTCTGGAGATTGAGGCGTTCCAGACTACCCAGGTACGTGGGGACTCTTCCTAAACTGTGTGCGCAGAGGCATTTCAATAACTGGCATGCTCATGCAATGGAGCCTCACTTTTCTGTCCTGCTCCCTGTCCCCTTTCCTTCAGGTCTCCTGTGGTGTTCAACAGTTACGGGTGCTAGCTGCTCCAGGACCAGAACTGCCTCTCTTAGGTAAAACCAGTAGCTCCAGCAGCATCTGGCAGGGCTTAGGTTCCTGTTCTTTTCCTAGCTCTTTCCTAACCTCACCTATTAATGGAGATCTCTTCTTCAGAATGCTTTTCTCTTTTCTTTTTTTTTTCTTCCTTTTCTTAATAAATCCTTTGCTATAGAATTTTCATCAATTCTATGCATCAGAGGAAATCCTGAATCAAATTTGACTCAGGAAACTAGTGAAATCAGTCTAGAAATATTTTTATTTGAATATATAAATATTTTATTTGTATATCACGTTTAGTCACAAAAGCAAAGTGATATTTGTGGTGTGCCAAGAGTTGGAGTTGTTATACTGAATAATATTCCTGTGCAAGCTGATGACTGGGTGGTGCTCTGAGGATATGTAATATACTACAACACTGTGGAAAATACTGATGTAAAAAGCTGATGAAATTTTACTACAAATATTGTTGAGGAAATAAAAGAAGTTGCAATCTGCCTTTAGTAGAAATGAATTAACTGGCAGTTTCTTCACTGTCAGTTTGCCTGTTTTACCCCAAAGCCTAATTTGGTTCTGTAAGAACGGACAACACAAAGATGCTGTAGTAGGAAGCTGCACACAATGACTTCTACTTAAGGTCTGCTATCCCTTAAACTTTTACCGGGGGTGACTTGGCCAGGACTCATATAGTGCAGTTAAACTTCCTTCTTCAGTATTGCACTTTTTTTTTTCCTTTTCCCTTTTAAACACGTGTTGTGTGGTTTTTTTGGTTTTTTTTCTCTCCCTCTCATACTAGCAGATGGTCTCCAGTTATATGCAGGAGCTTCTATTCCCTGGGTTGCTACGCAACAAAATGCATCCTATCTGTATCCTTTCTGCACTGTATCTCGTTTCCGTTCAACAACTCAAAATAACCAGCTTAGTGCTTCAACATGCTGCTTCCTCTTTTCTACAGAGTTGAATATCTATCAAGTATCTTCCTGGGCTTCCTATCTCTTCCTGTTACAGCCTTGAAAAAAATGTGTTTGCCCTGAATTGATTTTCCTCATCACTTCCTATTTACATCAGTCCACTTAGTGCTAAGGCAGGCAAAACATACATAAATGAGTCACGCAGCTGCTAGCCCATAAAAAAAAAATAGTGTCAGCCAATTGTGTGATGTTTGAAAGCAAGATTCTTCATTGTTGTCAGGTGTGGGGTTCCTGTTTGTCCTTTTTATCGTGGCTTTGTTTCCCTACTGATACCAGAACGTTGAAAACAANTGAAAAGGAAAATATATTAATCTCCAGCACAGCAAGGGAGAAGATGAGATAGAAACAGTAGCATGAGTTGCTCTGGCTGATGATGAGGCAAACTTTTTAGTGGCGTTCATTTTTTTTTTTTTTTAAACTAGATATTTGCCACTATGGTTGAAACAGCAAGTGTTATGAGGTACTTGTTAAGATGTGTTCACTGCTGTTAATGTTAAGTTTTGCATGTTCTAAACTGTCTGTGCTACTATTTAATGCTTATTAGGTTAAGTACAATTACTTTGCACCCTTGTTAATTTTTTTTTTTTTTAGATTAGTTTAATTCCCTTTTTGATCTTATGTTGGCTTTTTCTGTAGCAGGGAATGTCAGCTCTGGAGAACCTCATGTTGTTTACCCTACAAATAATTTAGTAGGTTAAAGGACACACAGAGATTTCTTTTGCTTAACTTGAGCAGTCTAAAGTTGGGCATGAGATCTGTCCTTGGCAGCTACACTTCGTCTGTAGTCAATGGAGACAGAGACGCACCTTCGGTAAACGAATTATAGTAATTCAGTCATTCACTAAGATAAGTGGGATGAATTACTGAGACACGGGATTTGTGTCTCTCTAGCAGCTATTGAAAGAGTTTGCCTGATAGCTTGGATGAAATGCCTGATTCTTAGATTGCTGAAGTGAATCTGGATGTTAGCAGTCTGTCTTCATATAATTCCAAAATATTTCTCCAAAATAATTTCCCTTTGTTGGTCTCCCACGCCACCATTTCCAGGTACAAATAATCCAATCAATGTTTTGGAGAGGAAATGAAAAATGAGTAATAAAACTACAGATATAGGAGATGACCACACAGCCAGTTTGACTTTTCATAATTATTCTTCAGAGATCATGTATATAACTAAATATATCTCTTCTTTTTGTAGCCTGGGTTCAGCCTATGTAACATAAAACTCAGTCTTACATTTCTGGAGCAGCAGTGTGCCTAAAACAAAATCTTTTTTTTCCAGTGGAAATGCCCATGTTCAGATAATGACTAGGTTAAGGCTAGCTGAGTTTCAGTGACTGAGTCTTTCCAGCTTGCAGTTGAAATGAAGCTTTTGATGAGAGATTATTCAAAGCAGAGTGTGATGCTTATCCAGACCACTGTTTTAAACTATGTAGGACAATTTTCCATGTTGCCTGAAAGCAGAATTTCAACCACCATTACCTTTCTGAAGGAATCTGACAAGTTCTTTTATTAGATATCATTAGTTTTCCACAGATCGGGTGGACTTTGGAAGTCTATACTTCCTGCATGGTTACTGCATTTTTATTTATTTTTTCCTACAGCCATCAGCATTCTGGTTTTGGCTCGCTGGCATGACTGTCCTCTCCCTTATTGCAGCAGCACTGGAGCTGGAGGTTCAGGGCACGGTCTGTGCTTACAGAGCTGCTGGGTGCTCTCCTTGGCTGGGTTCTTGCTCTCTTGCTGCAAGTGCCTCAGCCCTCTCCCAGGCCTCTGGTTGTCCTTCTTGGCTTTTACCTTCCATCCTTGTAGCCCAGGGTGGGCTTTGGCAGTGTCAGGCTGGTGCAGGAAAGCAGCTTTATGCAGCTGATGAGGGCTGGCTCTGCACTGCCTTTCTCCTTTGATGTGGCCACCTCCTTGGCTGGGACCAGGAGCACGAAGCAGAGCAACCGAATTAAATGCATTTCAGTTGAAGAAATGCAGCAGTTCACACTATAGCATTTATGGGGCTGGGGTTCCTCTGCTTGCTCTCTTCCTGATACCACAGACTGCAATAAAACCTGGGCACTGCCAGAGGATGTCTTAGGGAGCAGCTTTGCCTCAAGAAGCTCAAACTACTGCTGCCACTTCTTTTCTCTGCATGGTGGTAGCCCGTCTACGGGCTTGGCTCTGTCAGAGCCCAGTCTCAGGGTTTCTCCTTTTCCTCCACCTCCCCGATGCGCTGCAGAGGTGAGGAGTCATGCATTTGCTGCTCCCCCCACTCTGCACCAAGGTCTTGGTAGCAGAGGCTCCCACCTTGCCCTCCGGAGCAATGCTTCAGCTAGTTCTGCTCATTGAGAGAAATCTCCATAATTTCCACAATTTAGTGAACTAAAGTGATTTCAGCTTGCTACAGAAATAACAGTAAATAAACAACAACAACAACAACAATATCTTTATAAAGTGCCACTTTCAAACTGACATTAATAATAGGATAAAATTAATGCACAGAGGAATTTTTTCCCCATTGGATCTTTAGGAAACCTTTACATTAACACAGAAAGAAAATGGTTGCTGTAGTTCAGCAAGGTATGGGAGTTCCTGGATGTTATCTCAAGGGCTGTGTGTGTGGAAAGGCAGCCTGGATGTTCATCATACTTTCCTCTAGCTTTAATGCCTTGGAAACTGTGCATTAAAAATATAAGCAGTGAAGAAGAAGATGGTTATAAAGAGGCTGTCAGGGATCGTCTTTTTAAGTAATGTGAGTAATTTTCTAGTATCATGAGAAAGGAGAGGAGTTAAATTCAGGAGGGGTGAGTGGGTTCTACCCAGTAGGAGCTTTCACAGCAAAGGGTAGGATTGGTTTTGCCCT
The DNA here is from genome assembly GCA_013389945.1 of Fregata magnificens. Taxonomy (NCBI): domain Eukaryota; kingdom Metazoa; phylum Chordata; class Aves; order Suliformes; family Fregatidae; genus Fregata; species Fregata magnificens. The sequence goes on along the minus strand of WAAD01012346.1, from coordinate 21,241 downwards.
GAGAGATGGTGGAAGGATCCCTCTAGACAGATGATGTTTCCTGACAAGACAGGATGCAAATTGGAAGTTGAATTATAGCACGCACAATTTAAGGAGAAAAAGGAAAAAAAAGGCAGTGCTTTATTCCTTCATTCCAATTAGTCCCCCCACAGCCAAACATCTCTGATGTCCCAGCATCTGTGCACGTGGGTCATTTGAAAGCTTAGGCTGCACAGTTAATAGCTGTCAAACACAGAGCAGTGGCAGATGTGTTATGATTGGTATTGCCTATTTTATCTGTGTGCATTGTAATGTGTACCACTGCTGAAACTCTAGATTAAGATTCCTGGACTCAAGGCCTACTTTTACTAACATGGGGTACGTATAAATTGCAGCACAATTAATTCTTTTTGTAGATCTTGCTGTGTTGCTTGATGTACTTCCTTTTAATAAAGCAAATATGTGTCACCATTACCACAGAATGATAGGAAATTTGAGTTGTGGCCAAGCTATTTCACAATAAAGTTTTTATTGTGAAAAAGATACTTCCTCTTAAATGAGCTCAATGCTTATTGCTTCCAAATATAGAAACAGTGTATTTAGAATAATGTATATGAAAAATATATTCTCAAGCCTTTATTGATAATTAGAAGGTACAGAGGATATATATATATTGGATTATGACTTTGTAAATTTATTTAAAAAGGGGAGCTCTGTGCTCTGTTGATATCTGTCTTAGAGACATGCAACCTAGAAAGAGAGGGAAAACCCAACAGTCTAGCACACCTTCAGTTCTGTTAAAGAAATGGAAATCCAAGTTTCATGGAGTTAAAAAGTTTGCTTGTGATCTTCCCTAGAAAATTCCTGTTGCAATTGGTTTCTGTCTGAACATTCAAAAATTAGCAGGTACTTTTCCTGAGTGATGGTGTGGTTTTTTATTCTAATAAGAGATATTTATACTTCCTTTAAAAATAAATTCTGTCATTCATAGAATGGGTAAGGTCTTTCTAGCTCTGCCTAATAACAATATGGAAATTATAATTAATGAATTCTCATAACTTTCTTTTACATTTTAGAAATGTCACTAAGTTTATCAGAATAAATGTGAAGTGTACGTCTGCAGGCAAAGGAACTTTTTCTCTTGATGTGTTTGGAGACTAGACAGTAGAAGACAGATCTCTTCTGTGATGAGGATCTGCAGGTCTGGTGTATGATGATGGAGTCAGCGGAACAGATGAATTTATATTGTATCACAACAAGCTAAACAAAAAGGTTAGGAAAAATCACCACTGGGACAAGTCTTTGTACTGTCTTTGTTTCAACATCCAAGAACAAACAGGTACCCCTGGAAGAAATTCCCTTCACTATGTGTGTGGCGTTTTTTCTGGTTTTTTTGTTTGTTGTTGTTTTGGTGTGTGGTAGCATTGTGTTTTGTTTTGGTGTTGGTTTTTTTTTTTTTTTTTATTTTAAATAAGTCAACGGGAGTAATCCCTGGGAATTGTAGAGGCCAGTCAGTGGGAGGTCAGAGTGGAAAGCAGAAGTACAAAGCTGCAACTCACCTAACAAGAGATGAAATGATGTCTGTGCATTGCTCTAATAGGCAATTTACATTAATCACTTTCTGGTAGACTCACTTGTGTGTGTCCATGGAGGGACGTTCCTTCCCAAGCATTGATTGCCATTGTACATATGAGTTACTTTCAACATTTTCTGATCATTTTCAGTATGTACATAGAAAGGTTTGCAAGAGGAATATTGTACAACCAGATTTTAATAAAAATGTCAATTATATTGAAATGCTTCAACACCAACTCTCCTATTGACACAGTAATAGGAAAGAGGCAAGCATGGTAATTAGCAAAGCAATCGATTCCAGTGTTATGCAGATCTTCTGCAAAGAAAAAGAAACCGTTCTGTTCACATTCCATGGATCCTTTGCTTGAGAAACAAGCTTTTTTGTTTCCTTGTTTCTTTGTGTAGCCTAGTCATTAAGACCAATTTAAAAAAGCCTGTCTGGGAATTCATACTAACTTTACAACATGACTATATGAAAATCAACAATATATCAATATACAACACTTGTTATATGTAAACAAGTTATGAGCAATATTGACAGAGACAGGCCAAGTTCTAACTTGCTCTACTGGAATATGTATCTGAAATTCATGATGAGAACGAACCCCATTTAAAAAAATAAAATTAAAAAATTGCATTCTCATGCCTGCATACAGAGAGGGAAGGACTATGCTGCAGGTTTAGCACTTTCAGATGCAAGCAATGTGTTATGGCAAGTGCCCTTGCAGACTACAGCTCCTAACCCGCTCCTGGCAGTAGTGGAGCTGTCTCCTTCATCCCATGCAGGTTAATTTCACTTCTTCAAGACTGGGAATTAAACTAGCAGTAGGATAGCTGTGTGGGCTTGTAGACTCGAGCTAACCAGCACAGTGTAAAGGTCCAGGCAAGGCCACCATGGCCTTCTGAAAGCTGTAGAGCAGCTTCAAAGTCTACAGGGGTAACACGTACATGTTAATGTCCTTTAGTATGGTGCCTTTACAACATCATGTATTTCCTTAAAGAAAATTGTTATGATATTCTATCATAACGGTTTGATTATGTTAAAAGTGACTTGTCCCATTGCTGGAGAATGTTCTTGTTTTTTTTTTAAAGGAGATTCAGTAATTAAACTAAACAATTGGAGAAGCATTTTAGTTATATAAGTATATTACCTCTGAGCCCAAAGTAGTCCTTCTCAGTATGATATGTTTAAAAATATTTCTAATCCAAACTCTGTAGAAGGTGCTCACAAGGGACAAATAACTTAATATTGACACAGCCTTAAATATATTGAAAAGACATAAATCAGAATAATGAGATTCATAAATCTGTTAATATTAATGGGGAAACCTTTTGGGAAATGTAGTGTAAAATCAAAGAAAAAGATGAACTTGAGATGTAAGCAACGATTCTAGTCAAATGAATAAAAAATTGGATATTTTATTTCTTCTCAAGTCAGAAAAAGGCATTACATCCTTTTGAAATTGTGCTTATGTCTTTAATACTGTCATGAACAGAAAGAACACAAAAAATATTAGGGAGAAATAGAATCTAAAGGTACCTCTAAAAGCCTAGTAATAAATTTAAACCCTGGAACTATATTTGTTTTTCGCATCACAGAATGAGGAAAGCACCATGAAGCCTTTCTTTCAAAAATTCTCTCTAGAATCAATAGACTAATTCTACACTGAATTTCAAGGCTATAAAACTTTATTAGCAAGAAGGATATGTATATTGTTATTCATTTGTTCACACTGCAATGGTTAAGGTTCTGTCAGCATTTCCGTTAAAACCCCCTATAATTTAACAGGAAATTCCAACACGCATAAAAATGCATTCAGGTTGCATTTGACAAAAGGACTTCCTTAACCATATTCTCAAAATTAATTCTGTTTAGATGTTTTATAGCTTGAAAAGAAGTGGACTGTCGTGTTCTTAGGGGCGCATACCATCTCATACCCACTGCAAAGTATTGCCAATGTCAGCAACTGCAAAAGTGTGCTGCAGCTTCTGATTACCTCAAATAATGAAGACTCCTAGAGCAGCTACAATGTCTATGTTGGATGAGAACCTAGTTCTGCCCCAGGCCAGGGAGCTGAGGGTGATGCTCAGATCCACTGAGCTTAAAGCCCAAAAGGGTGCTGGGCTGGTCCAGCCTGACCTCCCTGTTTTCCAGGCCCTGGGGCTGAACCCCATCCTAAACCCTACTCTAAACTCAGCAACTGCACTGATGTGGAGAGACATCAGTGTGTTTGCAGATGCTTCACAGTCTCTTCCTCGAGTAGTTTGCTCCTGTGATTAATCACATCTTCTGGAAAAAGCTGAATTCTGTGTCTTAACAACATCGATATGTACTTTTTGATGTGGCAAGAAATGTTTTATTGCCAGTGATTTAAACAGGTGGTTGTTGCACATGTGTCTAAGGGCAGAATATGACTCAAGAGTGTTCAGAAAGACTTTATTAGCAAATAAGACCTTGGCTATTAGAACTATCACACATTCATGCTTTAAGCACGTTTGTTCAGTGTAGAGGCATCATACCTCTAGGATATCAGACAAACCACACTTCTGCACTTAACACTGGTAAACTATGCTTGTCAGGGTGAGAAACAAGATAGTTCAGAAGCTTCTATGTTTCCTAACTATATCATAAAATCTTCAGTAAATGTCTCAAATCTGTTTGATTAAGATTTGTAGAAAATCATGGGATTTTCTGAGCAATCATAAAGTGGAAAGTGTTTGAAAAAAATCTTAGATTCTCCACTTCTTAGTTGAACTGTCTGCTGCATAACAGTGAAAGCCAGACCGTAAAATACTATTTACCCCATTTCTTTTAAAGTTCCTTCAAAGATGGTTCTCATTCATGTGTAGCTGACTACTGTACATCAACGGTGTTTTCAAATCTCAGATCAATATCCTGGATGTTTTCAGAGAAATTAATTAGTCTCACTGAGGGGTTACTTTCCTAGGTTGGAAAGAAACCCTTTGCTCCAGTTGGTATTGACTACATAGTCAACTGGATAGACACAGTGTTTACCCTCCTAAGAGGTCAATTTAAGTGCTCCAGGCAATACAGTAAATGTAAGAACACACTTCTCTGCTGTTTCATTTGTAAGCATTGACCACACACAGACTTTTGGTTGAGTACAATTGTTTCAGGCTATTGCTCCACTACCTGTTTTTACTAAGATTTACCCCTGATTCTAATGTGATTATTAAATTAGTCATTTTTTTGTTTAGGGATGGTCACTTCCCTAGCAGCAGTTTATAAAAAAAAATCTCTATTGATTTTAATGGAAGCAGATCGACTTTATAAAGAGGAAGCTCTGTGATCAAACAGAGAATTCAGAAGTACTGAAATTATAAAATCTTACAATGTGCATTATGAAATAATTTTTGACTGCAAAACACAAACTCAGTAATATAAATTACATACATTTTCCACAATACTAGTTAGATATTTATTTTATTTTGCAGTGTAGGAGTTGTGTAATATTCGTTAGGGAGCCAGAAGCTGCAGTTCATGTAAGAGGTATTTCTGCAGGAATGTGCCACATCCACTGTGTAGCTTATAGATGTCCATTTTTGAAGCTACAAGAAAAGTACATTTGTAAGCTGTTTATGCTTACATGGTGTAGAATTTTGTCAGAAATTGATGACTTGTTTAGTAGGCTTTGGACTAGTGTTGCAGTGCCCCTCTTCCAGAATTGTAGGCCTTCTCCCATCCCCAGTTCCTGAGAAACAGGTTTGAAAACCAGAAAATTTTATTTTGATATTTCATAATGAAAGGTTTTTTTTGGTTTATTTCCTTTTCTGTTTTCCCTCAACAGAAAAAAAAGGAAAAAAAAAAAACCCCAACCAAACAAAAAAACCTCCAAAGCCAGTAGGTTCAAGTGACCTGAAAATGAAAAGGTGTATATTGGGCTGCCTCACACTGCCTTCTAACCATCAGTCTTGAAGTCTACAATTTGTAACATTAGCATGTCATCAGGAAATTAAAACCAGTGGTCAAATTCTCCTCTTATCTAAAATGTCTCAGCTCAGTTGGAGTTTACTTCCCAAGAGATAACACGAACTGTAGGACCGCTAAACCATATCTCTTTGTTTCAGTGAATATTTCAATGTTTTGTATCTTTCAAGAGACAGTGAGGCTTTCCCTTAGCTTACTGTCTCGAGTACATTCTGAGTAGATGGGAGATGTGGATCGAGGACCCCTTGAGCAGAAGAGGAATTCAAACCCACTCTGTTTTCTGTGGAGAAGTGCCCTCACCTCTGGCATCCTACTGGCCAAGCAGGGACTGCTGCATTTTCAGTTTTATTATTTTAGCCCTCAGTTATTTTGAGATGAAACTGTTTGTAACTTTGGAAATAACTGAATAGATTTTTGCAGGAAATGACATTTGATGAATGTATTATTTGCTGAAAAAATTCCTCAACCCTGTATGAATAGTTCTGGGTTTTAGTAAATTCTCTCTGGAGACTTTATCAGATCATTTTATTACACATAGAATAAAGTTAGAAACCCAGAAAGTCTTCTGCAGTCAGCTTCCTGCCAGTCTATTAAAAGTGGGAAGCCCTGTTGGGTTTTCCTTCCTATGACAGCTTGCCCATAACACTTTAATCAGTTTTCCATAGCTGAAAAGTGTTGTTGGCTTTGTTTATTACTGAGAACTGTGAGTCTGTGTTCTCTTCTTGGTATACCCAACATGAATCATGGTTTATAAACATCCTGTTGGTATTGATGGAATAACTGGGGACTTAATCAGACTTTGATCTTTTCAAGCAACTTACGTATACTGAGGCACGATGTTGGTAGAGTCTTCAAAGTGCTAACATAAAAAAAAAAAACAAACAAACCAAACCCACACAGAAAAAACCTCCATGCATGTAGGATGTACACTGAAACGTTGTTTCTTGTACAGTGTTTCTGAGAAAACCTCTTTAAAAAAACCTGACATATTCTGAAGTTCCAGAATAAAACTCCAAAGTAAGTTAAACAAAATTTCCCTCATCCAACGAATAAAATAACTGATTTGACACCACCACCCCCCCCACCCCCACCCCCATTTTACAATAATATATTCTGGAATTTCTTGTAAAAGCTATGAGAAGGGTGGGCTGTTCTGAAATCCAAATTTTTTTCTTTTTCTTGTTTTTCTTCTGCTATTTTTTTTTTTAATTTCCTATAGACACAATGGCTGATATCTGTTATAGAGATGGTTATAGACATATAGCTGTCATTTAGCAAAGCCCCATTTCTTCCTGTGTCTAAGGACAGCAAACATTGCTTCATGTAAAAATAGAGTTTTAGAATGGTATAATTTATGATGCCAGTGTTCTGAAAATAGACCATTTGTAAAANGTCTAAATATTTGGTTGTAAGTGACACTGCTTAAATGAGAAGTGTCAGTTAATAACTTTCAGTTGCAAATGCTTTTTTTTTTGTTTTTTTTTTTTTTTTTTTTTTTTTGCAAACTAGACAGTCCTTTAAAGATGACCCTGTGAGTACAATAGGTGGGACAAACAGTGAGAGACAAGTTTCAGATTGTGTTTGAATAACATCTGAAGCTTCATGGTGGCCCTTTTGATGTGAGCCCAAGGGGACTGACCACCTGTGTTGCTTTGTGCAGTGACGATTTGTTAATCAGGAAAACAAGAAATACAATATGGCCTCAAGTAAATCTTTAAGTTATCTTAGGTGAGATTTAGATTTTTTTTTTCATGATCTTTATGTTATTCTTTACACAAAATAAATCATTTCATCAACATTAGTAACTGCTTAATTCTCTGTTTTGGCATACAGACTTCCAAGAAGAGAATCTTTTCATATTTTTAAATTATTTTCAATATACTTCCTAGATTAAACTGCATAAACCAGGTTAGATTTTTAAAAAGGACAATCAATATATATGACCAGTTCTTTCTTACAGCTTTACAGATGTGAAGTTCACTCAGGGTTTTTTTTCACTTCACAAGTTATTACTGATTATTGAATATATTTCTTAAGTAGCCACTACTATAGCACAATCTCCCGTGCCCTGATTTTTTCCCTAAGAATAAACAAATGAACAAGCTATTATTATTTTACAGTCATTTAGAAAGACAAAGTGAAGTAAACTGTTTTTATAGGATAATAAATGCTGATGTCCACACTCTTTCTTGTTTCCATGGATTTCCATACTGATCAATGAGGCAATGACAGGTATGTTTCAATTTTTCTATTGGCTGTAAATCAACCATGCTGCAGTCATCTGAGGTGGCAGTAAATACTCCCGTCCTTATAATTTCCCGAACATTAAAAATTATATCCATTTCTTCAACTAGGAAGTTAATGGCAAGAGGATATATTGAAGCTTGAATTTGAGTAATGATTTCCTGGACTGGTAAGCATCCTAGTATTTAAGACACTTGCCAGTCATTTTTTCCTTTTCAGAGAGGGATTGCAAAAGGGATAATGAGGGATTATTCCAGATGAGCCTGCAGAAATGTGAGAATACTGTCTTCCAGACAGAGCGATGATCTTTCTCTACAGAGAGCTCCAAAGGATCACTAATGTCAGGTTTTCTTCAACAATGACATTTTAGCTTAATTGTCGTGTTTTTTCTAGAACACGTGTCTGAAGGAAAACTTATCCCTGTTTAGGTAAAACTATAATTAGAGAAAAAGTTGCTAGGGAGTTCTTAAACTACAGATATTCTTAGGTGAAGAGCTGAGTGACTGAGAAATAGCAGTTTAGTTCAGACAAGGAGTTGGGTTCAAGCCTGTTACACTGATATAAACGAGTTTTAAGTCCATGAAGTTATACTGGTTTGAGTCTTATGGGAAAGTATTAGTGTCCTCCAGACTCGTTTTACAGATTGCTAAGCCACTACAATGAATTTAACTTTAAAATGGCTTACAGGCCCTCCTCATTCTTCAGGACCTGACCTCAAATCTATCTTTTAGGATGTAGCCCATTAAGTAACAAGACCAGGAGCTCTGTTCTGTGACATGCTGAACATCTGCTGAAAGCCAAATGTCCTAAAAATTCCTCCAACTTCAGTCATCACCACAGGGCCTGGGAGAAGCCGAGAAGTTTAGGCTGCTGCTGTCCTATGCTTGTTAGTCCCGCATCTCCCTGTTCATGTCCAGAGCACTTCTAGCCCGCACCTGGGAGTGCAGACCCTGGTTTTCTTCAAACCAGACCCTGGATCATAGGCTGAGCATTCAGAAACACGGGCACAGTCAAAGGTGGGAACACATGCTGATCAAACCTGTGTGTTCAGTTAAATGAGTTGGCTAGTAACAGAGTGGCAACCTGCTTAAGAGGGGGGGTAGGATACAATGACATTGATCTATGAAATCATTATCCTACTTTAGGACATTGCGACACCATCAAATTACTTTAAGTATGACATCATCCTTTTGCCTCCTATTGTGCCATGTCTTTCATCTCTTGTTTTCTGACATGAGATGGGGGTCTTGGCGATAACGGTCCTCTCCTCTGCCACAGAAACCTTGCCCACCTCCAGAGAAGTGTCCTGCCTGGTCACTGAGTGAGACAAAGGGGGAGGGGTGGAAAAAATCATGTCATTGCTTATGCGTTTGGATGCTGCTAGCACAAAAAGAGGAATGTAATTAAATTGTGTGGGCAAACTTCTCTTACTACTTCATGATGGAAGTTTTATTTGTAGAGTTCATTTTTCTTTCAAAGCATGCCTTTGTGATACAATTCTATGTTAAGGATCTTCCTACCGTCACCCAGCTAAATGTGTTTCTACCTAAATGCTACCGCAAGCTCACAAATTCCACTTAGGAATTGCCTAGTTCTGTTTAGCGTTTTGATATATGCCCTCTTTTCAAGTGAAGTGTTGCCTTTTTTGCCTTGTTTACTTTAAATCTACCATTGGGATTCATTTTGTTATTTACTCTCAATAATGGAAATAAGTCAAAGGGGAAGTGTTTTTCACACTGAGCAGGCACCTTGTTCTTCTGGTATGAGCATTCTTTTCCTTTGTTTTTGAAACAATCTTTTGATTTCTTAGGCTTTCTTTTCATGACATTTAGGAGAAAAGGAAACTGCTGTTGAATATGGGATGCCTGGGATTTCTGTTTTATATTATACTTTTTAAATATTTGAACTCTGCTTCAGGACGGAACAAATTAGAGCTGAAACTGCAGGGTGGGTAAGGAGTTTCAAGGCTTCCTTATTTGATTTTCAGAGGTCTATATTTACACTACTCCATTTTATATTGTGAAGTACCCTTTCTGCTCACTCTGAACAGTCTTTTTATTGGTAGCAGGCTTCTAACTAATAGTTACCTGCACAGCAGCTGCTAATCTTCTCCATTACTACATTTTAAAAAAACCAAACAACCAAACAACAACAACAACAAAACCCAAACAAAAAGCCCCCAAAAAGGAGATTTCTTCTGCTATGTACTTTGACAGACGTATGAAAACTTCCCCCATTGCACTGTTTCATTTTTGTTTATCTCCTCTCCCTATCTCAAAGCACAATTTTTTGTATCTTGATTTCAGCTTTAAAAAAAACCCCTTAAAACAACATGTTTTCCCTTCCTTAGTAAGAAGCAGGTGAATCATAGATCTGCGTGTTGCAATTTTGTTCAGTGGGACACATGCAATGCTGGCACTGCAAGCTGGTGTCTTCCCTGAATCCCAGCTAGGTTCCATCTAGAAACCAGTGCTCAGTTCATATGCTTGCGACAAGGTGATGTAGAATCTCCTTGCTATTGTATTGGGCATATTTGCTGTGTGATAGAAATTTGAGAAATTCACTTGTTCAATATCAGGGCAACTGAGACAAAACTCATTTCCTAACATATTTTACCTACACCAGCAGTTTGGTGGTTCTTATATAGAGTAAGCAATAAAACTAGTTAAAAGATCATTAAAAATGCCCATGAAGTTGTAACAATGTAATAAAAAATCTAACCAATACAGAGCACCTTGCATCACGGAGCCCTTTAATCAGTCTTTTCCTGGGCTGTGTTCAGACCAGTGACCATAAATCTACCAGCTATCCAATCTCCAGCACCATATTTCCTCTTTTGCTCTGAGTTCTTGGGCCACCATGGAGAGAGCGCCAAAATCTTGCAATATTCACTGTGGTGTGCCAAGCAGCTGTTCAAAGCTAGAGAAATTGCTTTGAACAAGGCAGAGAGAAGTTCTGATTTTAAACTTCCATATTAAAGTGGTAATGAACTGCATTTTTGTACATAGCTTTGAAAATCCCTGCTGTGGAATCATGCACTATCAAGGGTCATTTTAATAACATTGATTGTTAAAAGACATAGCTCCCAGTGTAAAAACAGAACTCATTAGAATTCAGGATAAAGCTGATTACAGAGGAATGCGTAAAATTGAATATTAAGAAGATTAAGAAGAGCTGGGTATCAGTGCCGTATTCCAAAGGGAAATCCTTCATGAGCTTACTGTCCCAATCAGTAGTACCCAAAGGCAATGTGTACCTCTGTGAGTGTACCCTACTGGAGAGGGAACTCTCAGAGTTTGGCCAAGGGTAACTATAAATATTAAAACCTTTATTATCAATGTTTGATAGAAACATAAAAAATTTATAGTTGTGTACAAATTCTTTCTTTTGCAGAGGAGATGCATGAGATTTTATGATGCCACTCTTGTCACTCTTTTTTTTTTTTCCCCCCAGAAAAGATCTAATTATTTCTGCCCAAATTTCTTTCTTTCTTTAATAGAGGTGGCATCATCCGAAAGAAGTAAAATAGAATGAATAGCTGAAGCCCTATATGCAGTTAAATAGTAGATTCTGTGTCAAGGTCATTCAGATAGGCTACTGTGCTGTGGTTTTGTTTCTTTTTTTTTTTTTTTTAATTTCCAGTCCCCTAGCCCCTCTGCCTCCTCTTGCTATTCAGTATGTGTTTGTCACAGACTCTCTCTTGTTTAGAAACAAATACATTCAGATGTCTTTGGTACTTACAAAAGCATAGTCTCAAATTACAGCAGTCATTAACATAACAGTAACACATAGGAGTTACTTCAGCATATTGAAAAACCTGTGAATCTTTCAATGCACTCTGTAACTGTATGAGACAGAAACGAAAGGTGAATATCTACCTAAATGAGAATTTTCACCTCCCCACAACATGCAAATGGAATTACTTTCCACACTGTTGAGAAGATTCATTAAATGGATTTAGAATCTTAAGAGTAAGAACCACCTTGTTTTGTCGTGGGAAGCTATATGAGATGTGGCAACATTTATATATTTAATATATGATTATCGTAATTGAAATGTAGAATTAACCAAACCTGCAATATTTATGATAATGGAACAATGAATACAAGCCTCCTGCAAAATACAATGTGCCAAGAAACTAACTTAGAAAAGGGTATAGTAATTAACTGCACTAATATCATTACAGAAATTTGTTTTATAGTTCTGTTGTGAAGTACACAAAAAATCAGGTAGGATGTATCGGCTTTCCACATTTTACTACTGTTTTCTGTCTTCACAGTTGGTGTCTTAAGTGACCAAAGAGAACAGTACTCACCAGGACCCTTTCCCTTCTCCCAGCATCACCTCCGGTAAGGCCCCAACTCAGCTGTACCTCTATGTGGTACTCTGCAACAAATAATCAATAATCATCTCTTCAGTTCGCCTTGTGCCCTGTGCAAGTCTATTAACATTATTGTTGCAGAAGCACTTGAGAGAGACATGGCGGGGGGAAGAAACCAACCATTTAAAATATGCTCTTAGGCTTCTTGTCCTCCCATGTAATGTGTACTACAGTGCTGCCATAGCCCCACTGGAGCTAGCAGGCCCGCAGAAAATAATATGAATCCTTTTGGCTTTCAAGCAAACTAGACTGTGTGGCCAACACGGTATATATAACTCTGTGGATTTTCACATATTTTGAGCCAAAATGCACTAACCCCCCTATAGATTTAGATGTAGCAAAATGTTTATGGTGACACTGCTATTGCACTGCTAAGTTACAATGTTTGGTTCCATTACATTGCTATAAATTTATTTAATTTATAATAACAAAAGCCATCATAATATTAAGATAATCAAAACTATACGAATACTGAAGTTTCCTTTGTATAAATCAATCTATTTTTGAATAGACAAAGACTATAATACACTTTGCTGCAACCTAGGACAAAGTACTACGTGTTGTAAAGGGTTTCAGTAAATGTCCATGGACCCTCTCAGCTGTAAATGAATGTTTTTGAATAACACCACTAATCTGAAGGTAATTAAAGTAGGTTATGCAAGATGCAATAAACAGCCATTGTTGTGTCTACAGAACATTACTTTATGCTACTGTGAAGATGATGACTTTTTAGCCTCCTAGCTGTTTTGAAAAAAAATTCAGAGGCCACTAGTCTGAAAGAAACAAGGACAAGATAATAACTAGAGATGCAATTAATCCCTGTGCTTTGGAATAGTACAAATTGTTACAACAATCACAGAGAAAGCTGTACAGAGGTTATAGGAAGGCAAGTTAATGCAATGCTTAAAAAAAAAAAGAAACAGTGTTAGAAAGACCTAAATTACAAGAGCAAAGAAATGAAAATACAACTTAATAAAAAACAAATGTTGCATGTTGTGTATTAGCAGTGGAATGCTTGCAGAAAATATGGAAAAGTCTTTGTTTACTCAACCCTGACTCATGGGCAAAGGTTTACATAAACTGGGCTTCTTTCCTGATCACAAGTATGTGGGAAGTCCTATGGGGATGGGTAGTCAATAGGGCTTCTCAGTCACTTGAAATCAGGCACATGTTTGGATTCAGCCATTCAGGGTAAAAACTTGGTCCCATAATTGTCAGCAAAAATCTCCAGCTCTGTTGCCAGCCCTGGCTTCAACAGGAGCAACACAGGGTGCTGGCAGTCAGGATCTGTCGCTGGATCTCAGCCCTTGCTCCCCTGTGTCAGCACACGTTGCTGTGTGTCTTCCCAAAGTGTTTCTGGTGCTCTGTTTCACTTACTGGCAGGAATGAGCTTTTGCCTTATGTGCAAAGAAGGAAACAGTAGCAATAAAAATCCTCATTAATGAACATACAGAGCAGACCCTGCTTTCCAAGGCCATCTTGCCTCTTTCACAAGGACTCTCTCAAGCCTGCATCACCTCCAGAAATCCAGAGAGCCTTTGGTAGGCTAAGTGCCAGGACCAAGAAAGTGGAGATTTATATAGTGGGACATCAGAGTGGGAAGGCTAAATGCACCTAGAAAGGACCACAGCAGGTGATGTAAACCGTTACTACAGTCTATGGTAATTTAATGAAAGTAAGTCAGAATAAATAAATATCTGACTTGGAACTAAGATGCAGCTGACCTAGTCTGAATAGGAACTAAATTGCTGTTGACCTATTGCATCACTAAATTAACCTTCTCAGGGGGAAGGGATGAGAGTTACTTACTTTTTTTTCTGCTTTAAAAAAACCAAAAAAGTTTTAATAATTCAAAGAAATATCTAATGTTGGTAAACGTGCATGGTAAGTATTTGATGGATTGAATTAATTCCCTTCTTTGTGTGTTGACATCCTACTCACTGCGGAGGGAGATTCTGCAGATGTACAGAAATGTTGCACAGGATGGGATGTTTCTTTATGGCATTTCCGTGTGCTTTAAATCTCTGAAGAGTTTTCTGTGTGTGTGTTTTATATTGAGTCATTAAGTACAAAAACAAACTTATTCACAAACCTACTTTGATCTAGGTTTCCTGTGATTTATCTCTGCTGTCTATAGTATGCACTGAAATCCTACCTGATTGTTATTAGCTCCCCAAATATTTATATCACTCCAGATAATCAATGCTTATCACAGTCAATACAGATGTTACAAGTTCCTCAAAGAAAGGCACTGTCAGCATAATAGCATTTTAATTATTGCAGCATATGTTTTCAAATGAGTCTTTTGTTTACAGTATCAATTAAACAGACTAACCATATATATCTAATTAATAGATGATGTTAAAAATATTGTACACGTAAATTATAGCTTTTCCCACTAAATGTATGAAGCAATAATGCAATGTCTTGGAGGTATTAATGTTCACTTAATTAATTTAAATCATGTTGCTAGTGCTGTTTTCTGTTTTCATTCCCTTGCGTGTGCACTCTCTACAGGATGTTTTTTACTCAGCTGCTGTGTAAAACAAATTTGCTTGTGGGGGTTTGGTGATATAAAATATCTGACTGGCACCAGTACATTAGTTATTCTGTATATAACTGAAAACATAAATGCAATATTTGAAGAAGAAGTAGAGATAGCAGCATCTACTGGTTAGAAAGACACAGACGACATGTTTTTTGTTATCAAGTGTGCTGTAAGTTCATGGGGAAGTTCAGTGGAGAACACGCTGAGTCCTTCTGTCCTTCAGCTTCCCAGCTTTATGTAGCCTCTTACTCTCTGCACCGTTTTGAAGTTCTCGAAAAAGTGCAATGCGTGGTGTGTGTGTGTGTTGTGGGGTTTTTTGGTGTTGGGTTTGTGGTTTTTTTTTTTTTTTTGAGAAATTTCAGAGAAAATTGCTGTATTGTCTACTTTGTAAGAAAGACTTAACATTCATCTATCTCCTAACAGAATCTGGTCTAGGAATGTCACAAGAATGTTTCTATAGGCAGCACAGTCATGCTTTGAAGAGGGGAATTACTCTGTCTCTTTTTAAATGTACTTGCTGTTCAAGCAAGATATCAGGGAGGCAGTTCTAGATCAGAATATTCTATCTATCTGCTGGGTAGATACAAATCAAAAGATAGTTATAATACAAATCCGTGTGAGGATTTTTCATGCCTTAACTACCTAAAATTTCAACTATTTCCTGTCTAAAGAAGTTGTTGTAGGCAAGAGGTACACTTTGTCAAGGAAAAAAATTTTTTATTCTTTGAACACCTGAGAGAAACCGTCTCTGGATCTAAAAAGGTCTTTGGAAAAACCTAAAGTATTTGCTGAGTAAATAACAGGCACACCTTGTTTTTTCAAAGATTAATTTCTTCTATAATTTTTTGGATATCCTCTTTATCAGGCATTTGATAGCCTGGGGATTTGAAACACAAAAGCACAGAGAAGACATGCATTAGTGGATAATAAGTATTTCCCAGGTACAAAGACTATTGACCATAAAAATGGTATAAAATCATGAGAAAGACAATTAAACCAGTGAAAAGGCTCTTAGTATAAGATTTCAGAGGGCTCTGGATATTGGCCCCTTTACACATATTTGTACCTTTATATTGACAGGAATACAAGAATTGGCATATTTGCCTATTTCAGTAGTCTGACCTTCAATAGTGACCTCATCTTGAGCTGTAATACAAGTCTTATGCACTGTACATGTCTTATTTACTCACTACAGCTAATGTCCTGGAGCACTGGATTGTGATGCCAGATATTTTTAGTTTAACCTACTAAATCTATCAATAAAAAATTTAAATTAATGCTTAAAGCATATGCATATTTATGTTCAATATTTATTTTTCCATCTTTGGATTCACTTCTCACTAAATTAAAATTAAAAATATATACGCACACGTACATATGCGCACACCCAAGCAGACCTATATATGTCTGCCGAAATTCTTGGTACTTCCAACCCTCAATGATTACAATAACCAAAGTTTTTCTTGAAAATGCCTGCTCCTGGGGTCAGTGGGTTAATTCAAAATTTCAGCTTCTGTTCAAAACACAGGCTTCCTGGAACCTCAAAAACACCTGGTAAATCTGAATCTTCCAGTCCAGCTTCAAAAAGCACATAACATTAGTAAGTTATCTGTGTATTTAGAAGGAGAGACTAAGTTGGATAAACACTTATTTGGAAGTTTATAATCCAGCTGGATGAGTCTTCTGCTGCTATTTTTTGCAGGCATACAGACTGGCCATTTTACAAGTAGCAATGTGTAATCCTTGCAGGTCTCCAAAGACTCTGTATTTCTAGTTACGTTATCTATCAAAGGCGTGTCTCTTCTGCTAGAAAATGGTATCTTATATATCATCTTTATTGTTGCTTACTGGAATCATAGAATCATTTAGGTTGGAAAAGACCTTTAAGATCATTGAGTCGAACCATAAATGAAGAATTTGGATGATGGTGGGTTTTTTTTTTTTTTTTTGAATGAGACTTTTTTCCCCAACAGGTTTGTTTTGTCCAGGACCTGGTTAGAAACACTTTTCTGATTTTATATATTTTCACTTTCTAAATTCAAAGTGATGGCTTGAGCTCACTTAGATGGTGTCATAAGACCATTGACCACTACCGCAAGACTATTTAAAGATGCAAACTAAAAAGTAGGCTGAGGTTAAGTTGACTTAATTTAGGATTGAATGTCAACACTTTTTCCTAGAAAACAATTGCATAGATGGAGATAATTTTTGATGCAGTGGATAAAATCTATATCCTTTTGTCATTCATTTGGTTGCTTTTGTAAAACAACTCTGCTGAAAGATTCTAACGAATGTGATACTCATGTACATGTACAAACTGTACCAATTCAGGGTAACGCCCAGTGCAATGGCTTCATATTTACTTCCCAGATGCATGAGTGGGAATAAAGCACTAGCTGTTGACCTGGAAATGTAAATACAAAAGAAAATTGGAAAAAAAGGACCATGTTGGTAATGCAAATTCCATTTTAAGATTAAGGAAATAGTCATAGGAAATAGTTGTATTTGAGCATACTCTTCCTCTGTTGATTTCTATTCGATACCTACCTTAATTGTCTCTTTTACACCATTAAAATATAGAGAAAGGGTTTTAACACAGATAGTTAAATTCATGGTAACAACCCTTGTTCTAATGTGCAGAGGTGTACTTGTGAGCTGTATCCTCAGTGAGCTGGTCTGTTGCATTGATCTCCGAGGACAACAACATTAGGAGATTCAGTGCCACTGAACTTGCATACACTAGACGGGCAGTAGATTAAAAGTTGATCCACTGTTTTCCTTCAGCATAGATTGGTTCTCTTCAAGTAAAGTTTCAGGTCACTTCTGGGGCATCATCGCAGGTAAATGAGCACTGATTTTATTAGCCTCTCTGGTAGATAAGAAGGTTTCAGTTTTAATGAATGCAAGATCAAATATTTGACAAAAAGTGAAAAGTAAAGACCGGAGGTATATATCCTAAAGTGAAAGAGGGAGGAGAATAATGAGTTTGAAAAGAACAAAACACAGATTGTTTTGTGGAAAAGAATGCTACAAAGGTCTCTGTGTGAATCTTCAGTTCCAGGAGTTTCTGCCAATTCCTTTTATTACTATTTCAAGTAACCAGGTACATATGGCATGTTTGTAAGTAAAGCAGTCAATGAAGTTAGTTACACCTCTGCATTTATTACCTTACCCCTGAGTATTATTAACTTTTACATTCCCCATAAAATATAATTTATCACTTAAATAATTTGCTTTGTGTCAGGGTTCAGTGTGCTCCAGTGCTTTCCTGCTCATTAAATGAGATATTTTTACTTAATGAGCCCAGAATGTCCTTTGCATTTAACATTAGAATTGATTTCAAACACTCCATTTTTCTAACATATTTGTGTGTGTAATTTCAGAATGTGGACTTCATCCCACAATCTTACACTGAAGAAAAAAGAGCTACAAAGAATAATGATCCATGAATTCTAGAGAGGGACACAGTAAGTATGGGTGAATAATTTAAAAAACCCCTATTATCTACCTGCACTTTGCATTCTTTCATCTAGTTTGAAAGTTCGACTTGCTATTTGAGCCTGATGCTGCGGTTATTACATATATAATACTCCATTAGGAAAGTGTTCTTTGAAGGGACAGCAAGATATTGATTTCCATGAAATTAACAGAATATAAAAATAATCCTGCCCTTAGATGTATGCGTATGATATGCTGAGTCGTGTAACAGACAAGTAGTCTTTCAAAGGTACGCAGTTCACGCATAAAATATATATCCATAGGATAAATGAGTATCGTAGAACTCTAGCAATGTGCACCTGATGGGGATCTGGTTCATCTCTTTGCAATTGCAAATAATCACTTTGCAATTAATTAATAAAATCTGAGTAGAGAAACCCTCTGTTGTGCAGTAAATCATCTGCTCATAACGGTCACTGGAACAAAAAACCAGCCCAAACCTCTGAGCTACCTCAGCAATTCCAGGGTAAACACTGTACCACTACACTTTAAATGGAATTTTGCCACTAGCTGGATCCCAAGGAGTCAGTGAGTAGTATATTATGGATTCATGACTGGGTGTTCATTTGAGTCCATTATAACAAATGTGACTGTCTACGCATCAGCTGTACACCACTAACATGCAGGGCGCTAGTCTGATCAGTCAGGTGCTCATGATCCGTGGCAATGCGCGTGGCATGAAACACTCAATAAAGGATAGCAAAGCTGAAATTTAATCCCATAAGAAATGCTAATACTATAATATAGGTATTTTTTATTCTGAGTGAAAAGTGAAAAAATAGTAACTTAGGAAATAAGCAAAAATAAAACATTGGTGTATTTAACTGAACTTAAAAGTTTCATTTTCAGACTGTTTTTAGCCATCATTAAACCTCACATGCATATTTTTCCATGGTTGCACTGTCTCACCTGATTAACAGCTTAGGCCCCTCTTTCTATTTGTTCCTCTGGACCGTGTTCGTCAGCTGGACTACTTTTTCTACGAGGCACGTGCAGTCATTTAACTGCTATGAGTCCGCTGAATGTGGTGGAAGTGTATATTGTGGGATGTGCCATGGTTGCCATGGCATACAGTGAGCAAAGGAGCGTAGGCATGAGGGAGCACAGGTCTCCTAACTGCAGGTAGGCAATCTGTGGCTCAGTGTAGCAGTTCGGTAGCCTTCCTCAACACATTGTCATGTTTATCAAGGGAAATCTCAAAATTCTTATGAGACTGACAGTACCACGCTATTTGAAAAAAATTTTTACAATAATGAAATAATACAGCATGAGACCGTATCATGCTGTATAGTTAAGGAGAAAAAGAACAGTTCTCTAGTTGTGGTAATAGGAGTAACATGGTAGTTATTATCCATAAAAGTGTACTAAATGTGAAATCTTTATCTTTGTCATGTAGGGAGAGAAAAACAAATGTAAAATGTAGAATCAACTGTTGATTATTATTTAGTGAAAGGCAAACACACCCAGGTTACTTATTAACACTATCTCATAATTGAACAGGCTATTAAGTAACATATAGTTCTGATACGGATTGGGAGAAACAAAGTTGTCAAATGGGTAAAGTGTAAGGGAACCTGCACTCTTGGTGCTACCACCAGGGACTGCATCATGTACCCCCAGGAAATCAGTTTATTTTACTTTTCCTTACTGTCCTTCATCTGTTTTGTCTGTTTAAGCTGCAGATAGTTAAGATTGGTACATTCAACCAGCCTAAATTAAAAATGCCCCTTTTTTTTTCATATTTTTCACTGTAAAATGAAAAGGAAGGGGTTTTGTTTTGTGGTGTGGGTTTTTTTTTTTTTTTTGGTGGTGGTTTTTTTTTTGGTTTGTTTT
>WAAD01012345.1:0-11262 GCA_013389945.1 Fregata magnificens | reverse complement strand
TCGAAGGGGGAAGCGACGGTTGTGCCCGCTGCCAGCCGCCGCTGGGGCAGGGCTGTGCGGGCGCGGCAGCCCCGCCGGAGCAGCGGCTGTGCTTGTTCCGTCTCTGCCGGTCTCCTGTCGCTGTAGGCTTCATCTTCAGCTGGCCTTATTTAGGCTGGAGTTCCTCCGAGTGGGGTTTATGGGAGCCCGGGTTTTCCCACGTGTTAAGCGCTTTAGTCCCGGGTTCTTCCTCTACGGGAAGGCGGGTCTGCCAGCGCAGCCCCCACCCGGTCACGATCAGGCGGAGATACCCTCCCGCAGTAAACACTTCGGCTATTCATCCCGCGGTGAGGGCTCATGTAATAACCTCTCCACGCTTCCAGCCTTCCCTAATTAACATCCCTGACGTCTGGGCGTTCGCAGCACCCCGCACGTCCCGGTTTTCCCGGAGGGGTAGCAGGCACCGAGAGCCGGCGGTGGGCCGGCGGTTAGCTGCCCTGCCGGCAGCCGCGCTGGCTTGCAGCCAGCCCGCCCCGTCAGGCTGCCCAGCGTTGGGAGGAGCTGAGCTGGAAATACTCGCCATCTGCTC
Source organism: Fregata magnificens (assembly GCA_013389945.1). Lineage (NCBI taxonomy): Eukaryota > Metazoa > Chordata > Aves > Suliformes > Fregatidae > Fregata > Fregata magnificens. The sequence goes on along the minus strand of WAAD01012345.1, from coordinate 10,694 downwards.
CGAGAAAACACATCAGGCACCGTTAGAGGTGGAGGATAAAACGTGGAGAATAATATTTATGGGCGGCAATTAGCACTGACCGGGAGGAAAGGCGGGCGAGATCGGCTTCCCCGTCCGGGGCGGGGGGAGGGACACACACAAGGCAGCCCCTGGGAGCGGGGCTCTCCCTGGCCCAGGACCCTTTGGTCTCTGGAAAGGATCTCGAAAGAGAGGGCGAGTTCCCCGAGAGCTGGCCGAGCCTGCGAGGCTGGAGAGACGATGCCCACACTCGGCCTGAATCCCAGTTCTCTGCGCATCCGTGCGGGATCCTGTCCCGGGGGTGAGGGAGCCCCCGTGTTGTCCCACCCTGGAAAAGCTGTGCGGAGACCAGGCACCCCGGGAGCCCGGCTGGCCGATCCCATTGCCTTTCATTTGCGATGTTCATTCCCCAGACACCATTAGAGCTACCGCTCGGGAGCAGATGATTCCCCTCCGTCCCGAGGTTCATCCCGGACAGATTGCATACAACTTATTAATAACCGAACAGATGTTCGGGCACTTTCCAGCTCAGATTATATTTCCTGATTGCTCAAATCCCGATGTGGGGGAGCTGTTCATTTACTTTCCGCGACTCCTCTTTGTGCCTTACCAGCACCGACCTGACAAGGATGGAAAGGGTGAAATTCGTGTTCCCCCTGGCCCCGATCCTGCGTGTAAGCGTCTGGGAGCTGAACTAGGTCTGATGCCAGCCTTGGTTGGCCCTCCCAGCCCCCCTGTCCCGGGAGAACCACCGCTGCCTGCTGCCGGTGCCGCCCCGCTCCCCGTGGGCACCGCACGGACGAGCCATCGGGGCCCTCTGGTGCTGCCGTCCGCGGCGGGGCTAGAAGCCGAGGCGCCCCATTAGCAGCCCGCCTCGTCGGTGCCTGGCAGGGAGCGTACCTGTCGTGACTCCTAGTAAAACAGCAGGAGTCAGGACTTAGGCCCTTTTCTTCCCAGGGTTATGCTAATTGGGTCGCGGAGAGCCAGGTTCCCCCTCCCGGAGCTGCTTTCCAAACCGTGGGGATTCCTGTATCGAGGTGAAATTAAAACAGACCACTGAAGAAAAACGATACTGCCCTCGACACGAACTCCCCCAGCCTTGGGCAGTACAGGCAGCGAGACAGGCAGAGCAGAGGGCCGGTGACCCCATCTCCCTCCCGGACACAGGGTCTTAAGAGGGGAGGGGGATGTACGGGAAGAAACTGCTTACGCCCTGCAAGACCCCTCCTGGAACTAGATAAGATGATCTGAGCTCCAGAAAAAGCCATCACAGACCTTTCAGCAACGCTATGTTCAATTTTAATGTACAAAATGGGCTTTTCTTTGCTCTGTAGGGAGAAGCACAAAAGCAGCAGGTTGTTTATACTACTGAATAAACTAAATGCAGGTCTCTGAGGGATCTTATGCAAACCACTTACCTTGAAACGCAGCCCCACGGGAAAGTGAGCAATGGAGAGATGCATGGTTAATGTTTTACATCTTCAGAGCAGCATCCAAGTGGCTGGCTCAGCACCAGTTAGCATTAGGTATCACGGAAGATAGGGGCTGTGGTTATAATTCGGAATGTAGAAGTCACTTGTAAGGTCTAAGTAGCAGGACATTTGAGATTGAAGTTTAATGGAGCATGATGTAGGAGTTAACCCTAAAGACTGAGGGCTTAAATTAAGTCTTGAAGCTGAAGGTTAAGTGTTAAAGTGAGAGTTTGGAGGGAAAGTGCATTGATTATCAGGATGCATGCCATAGTGTAGTTTTAAAATAAAAATAGGAAGCATGGAAATCTTTTCTGCTCAGTGGCAGCCGGGCTCAGTAAAAGGCACTTCACTTTCTGTGAATGCAGGTGAGAGACACTCTCAGCAATAACAGCAGAAGAATATTAAAGTCTGTTACATTTTTCATAGCTTCTGACATTTGCAATATAATTCCACTTCCTTGCCTTCACCGTGCTCCCCATGTCTAACAGATTTAGTGCAGGGGTGAGTTTTCTCCATTTCAGCCTCTGTAAATAAGGTGAGAGGATTACACAGTTGCAGGAAAAATAATTCCTTCCTCCTTGCTCCACAGCAATAGGGAAGAACTGCATTAAATGATGCCAGCCACGCTTGCCGTGGAAAGCAGAATCAGGATGTAAAAGCTGGGGATGTTGTGTTAAGATGGCTGGTGAGCATGATGTGAAGGGGGGTTGTGGGCTATCAGAGACTGAGCTCTTTGCGATTTCAGGTGGAAACCATATAATAGCTTACACCCTGCATACATAGCAATTTTCTTTCCTATCCATAGGTTCCCCTAATACCACAGATGCCCTGAAGTGTCCACCAGAAAGGGAATGAAGGGAAATTCCAATGCTGGTACAGGGTTCCTGGTCAGATGGTGGCTACTTTATCCAATTTTCAATGTTCTGCCCATCTTTCTTCCTTCTTTCTGTAACAACAACTACAAATATTATCCCATGGCAGAAATTCTCATAGGCTGTTAAATTAGACAAATCTCCCACCATAATTTTTTTCTTTCACTTTCCTTTGCTGCACACCAGCTGTGCAGGTCCTGAATGCCATCTCCATTTCTCTTTCACAGACCTCCCAAATACATACATCTTCAATGGGTTTCCTGGGCCAGGTTACACAATAAAGCAGAAATGAGCAAAACCAGCACCAGCAACAACAATATTTTCTGTGTTGATAGGCGTTCTTCAATCACTCACCATTTTGTGCCTCTGACAAATTGTCACCACAATGAGTAAATCTTTTTAAATAACTTACACATTTTAAAGGAATATATAATTATGTGATCTGTTGATGTTTTGCTAATTTTTCAGTCCCAGCCTCATTGCTGAACTCAAAAAAGGGGACACGAGGCATATCCAAAATAACAAAAGTTGCAAAGTAGAACCTTGTAACAAAACAAACAAACAAAAGTCAGAAGGATTAACTTCCTGCATTTTCCCCCTTTTTTTTTTCCGTCACAATTGCCTTGAGAGTGAAAGGATCAGCCATACTCTTCATCACTTGGAGGACAGACATCCCGATAAAGACAAAATGGAAGCATGCTCTGATGATCAGCCAGCATATACATGCAAAAGAGAACTCATTGGGGAACTTCAGCTCTCCCCAGAGCAAGGGCATGTGGATACATTTGGGGAAGAGAGAAAGAGATGGGGAACCAGCGCTCATGGGGCACCTCTTTGAAGTAGGAAAAAATACTTCATTACCTGCAGACTCTGCTTCTGCCTGTACAAATTTCTAAACAGGTACCAGTAGTGATGAGGGTGGAGGGTCAGGTCCTGGGGGTTGTCCTTATACAGTTTGACAGGAAGGCACAGGGCTCCCATTGCACAAGTGTTCTCTAAGGTACAAATCTGGTACAAACCTCTGCCCACATTGCAGGCAGAAAGGGTTGAATTATCATCAGTGATTCCAGGGGCTTGGGCAGTTTGGAAAACTTCTGGGACCAGCTGGTCTTCTTCCACCTCTCCTAGGTCACACCACAGTCTTAGCTAAAACCTCTTCTCTCCTCAATGCCTTATATTCCCCAAACTTCCGATGTTTAAGCTTAGGTGAATGATCCTGGGCATTGTCATGAAAAGCCACTTGCTTCTGCTCAACCAGTACCAAATTTACAAGATTGCCTGATGTTTGAGGTGGGAGGCCAGAAAGCCGGGGCAGTCAGCAGAGCCTGGCTGGTGTGCAACAGGTAGCAAGGCATGGTTAGTACAGGGTACATTCGGGCTTTGCGAGGCTTCTGGAAAGCTTGACTCCAAATGAGAGAAACAGAAACTGGTTTGCTTGACAGCTACACAGAATATTGCATTGGGCTAAAAGTTGTAAGCAAATGTGATGCAAATATGGAAATGTCTGAATTGTCTCCTTTCTTGCTGTGGCCGCAGAAACAGTCCATCTCTTTTGGGTTAAGGAAAGGAAAAAGCTGTGATCACAGAATGGTTGTGTTTGGAAGAGATCTTTGGCCAACATCTAGTCCACTCCCCTCTGCTCAAAGCAGGCTGCCCAGGACTGAGTCCAATCAGGGATTTTACTCCATGTGTTTGTTTCCTTGGGATCAGCTTTCAGCATTTGGAAGCTGAAAAAGTGGATTTGTTTGAAGAGGTCTGCTTGGTTTGTTTTGTTAGAGATATGTCTGCATCATTCTTGTTTTGGAGGTCTTTCTGTGCACATGAGCTTAAAAATGTTCTCCGTCTTTGTCAAGCCTGCTGTTCTCTACTCATCGTTAAGGCAACAACCAGCTGTGTGTGTGCCAAAAGGTTTTACTGAAAAAATACATAAAGCAGCAAGCAATCCAGTTAAGCCAATGAATGACAGCCCCACAACCCCAACCTAGAAAACACTGAAAGCTGCATCTAGATTGATACTTAATTTGCTACCAAAATAAATAAATAAATCAAGCCTTAAGCACCATGATGTTCATCAGGGAAACAAAAGCTNGGGGGGGGGGGGGGAGAGCTAACTGAAGCCTCACTCACAATCTCAGCCCTCGTAACAAATCCAGATAACAAGGTCTATATTTTGCAAACTGCAGGATACCAGGGACTGCAAATTTCCATCAGCCACACTGGCTAGACTTGCAGCATGGACACCTGTCCTCCGTCTCTAACTTTTTTTGCTTTCCTCAACCTTTTGGTCTGTTTTGGGCAGAGGGGCACCCAGGCCCGCCCCACATGAAAACACATGCTTATGAGAAGATCTGCTGTCTCTGGTTCCCGCCCAAGGCCTTAGTTTGTCCAAAGGGCTCACTAGAAAACTGTAGCTTGAGGGATTCTGTAGCTGCTTTATCTCTTCCCAAGGACATCGGGCAATGCTGTTCTGATTTTTTGCTAAGACAAACTCCTTGCAAGGCTTATTCCACTGCCTTGTTTACCACTTCTTGTCTTTTCCACTGAATCCCAGAAAGAAACCAGACACGCAATCCTAATGAAAAGCTCGGCATGTAAAGGGAGAATTTATATTTCACTTCTTGCCTTTGCTATTGGTTTTACAAGTGATTGCTCATCAGAAACCAATTACCCCAGAAAGGCTTGGGTTTGGGTCCCTACTGATGTTAGCAGGATGAATAGCCTCATTTACAATCTCTCAACTGGAAAACAAAAAGTAATGATAATTAAAAAAAGAAGTCTTTTCTAATTCTCTCTGCCCCTATTGTAATTCACAAGAAAATTAAACTAATAACTCTCTCTGTGAGCATGTTATGCAGATGCCAGGAGTCAGGGATAAATAGATGAAACTATCCCAGGCAAAGTCCCCGGGGAAGAAACCTCTGAGCAGACAACTGTTATGCCTTGCAAGGTTCAAAGCTTCTCCAGCAATGCAATCTATGCAGAGAGGAGGCTGTTTCATTTTTCTTTCTTCCTTTTCCCCCCTCTTTTTCACTTGAATTCCACCTGCAGGCAGGAAAAAACTTCCATGATTTTTTGCTGGGCCCATTTCCCACTCCATCTCCATTTCCCGTTTGCCTATAGAGGTCCTTTGTGAAGAAAATTCTCCATGCCAACAGAATCAAGTTTTTCACAAGTGGCTCCCAGAGTGGTCCTCCTTCCTCATTCCTTCAGCAGACAGACAGTGCTTTACTAGACAGAAAGCCCTGGGGGAAGACACGAGGGTCCCCACCATGTTCCCAAGTTCGGTGCTGTGATTTGTCCCTGCAACTCAGATCCAAGTTTTAAATTTATTTTTTAGCTTTTTAGAGAAGATATAACATTAAAACAAAGTCTGTATCTTGCGCCTGCTGGTCTCCAAGATAGGAGGAGCAGAAATGATCTTCTAACTCCTACCTTGCAAGTTTGGAAGTGTCTTGCTGGTCAACTGTGGTAACCCACGTAGATCCACCCTGGTTTTCAGACACCACAACGCTGCACGCAAGATGGCTCAGTAGACACAAGCACAGCAGATAGGATGGTTTTGTCCCAGTTGGGTGCTGGTGGTGTTATGCATCATGTGGGTAACATGGAGGGGGCACAATTTCACTAGGGATTTGGCAGCATGAGATCTTCATGGATTCACATGATGACTGAGACTGAAAGAGATGCCTGAAAGTGACTGAGTCAGCCTCCTGCTCAAAGCAGAGTCAGATTTGATCCAACCTCACTAGGAAACTATAGCAGAAATAAAACTTGAGCCAAAAGAGAGGCAGAAAAGAGGGCATGAGGGTGGACCCCACAGCAACAGCAGGAGCATGCTGAAGTCTGTTCAGATATCAAAGGAACATGGCCATCACAAGTGAGCACCGGCTGGCAGGCATTGAGGGAATCAAATGGTTCATGTCATGTGGCACCCAGCCAAGAGGACTCTTGGGGATCATGGGAAAAGGATTCAACCCCAGCTGTAGATCTCCTTACATGCTGGGGCAACTACCAGACTATTTTGCAGGGGGAAACTAAGAGGAAGAAAAGATGGTTTAGGTAACTGAATGTAACGTTGCATTTCCTGGTGACAGAAAATTTAAGCTTTAGTTTTAGGAACTGATTTCAGGATTACATTCCTGAAGTTTGGTCTTCTAGGGGAGACTCAAAGCAAATAGCAAATCTGTTCTTCTGGTCTCTGATAAAATGCCACTGACAGACAGGTGCTGGACACGTAGGGCTTTATCTCCACTTCTGGTGAATGATATTAAAGGAAGATCAAGGAGGAGACTGGGGACAAGAGGGATCCTACAGGTGGGGTTCATCCCCAGGTCAGACTGCTTACATTTACATACCTGGGTGGATATGTTCCATTGAGGCCGCACCTTGAATGCTGTGTTCAGTTTTGGGCCCCTCAGTACAAGAAGGACACTGAGGGGCTGGAGTGTGTCCAGAGAAGGGCAACAAAGCTGGTGAGGGGTCTAGAGAACAAGTCTTATGAGGAGCGGCTGAGGGAACTGGGGTTGTTTAGTCTGGAGGAGAGGAGGGTGAGGGGAGACCTTCTCGCTCTCTACAACTACCGGAAAGGAGGTTGTAGTGAAGCAGGTGTTGGACTCTTCTCCCAAGTAACTAGTGATAGGACAAGAGGAAGTGGCCTCAAGTTGCGTCAGGGGAGGTTTAGGCTGGACATCAGGAAGAATTTCTTTACCGAAAGAGTGGTCAGGCATTGGAACAGGCTGCCCAGAGAGGTGGTGGAGTCGTCAACCCTGGAGGCGTTCAGAAAAGGTGTAGACGTGGCACTCCAGGGCCTGGCTTAGGAGGCATGGTGGTGTTGGGTTGATGGTTGGACTTGATGATCTTAGAGGTCTTTTCCAACCTTCATGATTCTATGACTCTATGATCTGTACTCAGGGGAGCTTTGGAGATTTAGTCAATACAGACTGAACAACGGCAGAGCAAGAGCAGTGATAAATGGGGTGCAGAAGAGCAGCAGCTCTTTGACAGAAAAATTAAGCCTAGAGTCCTCAGCCTTCACCCTTGGCAGTATGAAAAAACTTTCTGTTAGTTAAAACACAAAGAAATACGGCCATGGACTTAAGAGGAGACTCATCAAACCAGCCAGGCTTCCCTGCGATGCTAGAGTCTGAAATAACCTCTGAATTTCAGATAGACTTGGGCTGAAAAAATCCCTGTGTAGAGATCTGCATTATTGTTTGCACCATGATGAACTCCAGTGCTTTTTAGGGGAAGATTTGGATACAGAAATTCAGTGACTCATTGCAACAGAACAGAACAAATTCAGTCAGCTCATCTTTTCTCTGGGTTCACATAGCAATTTAACCCAAATTTTTCTATATTTCACATGCAGCCTGCTATCATGGAGTCTCTGCATCCTGGTCTATCAGAAATCCTACTAAAGCTCATAATAATTTTCTTGATTGATGGTTGCTTTTTCTGCTTCTCTTTCCTTCGTATAAGTATGATTTATTTTCTGTGGAGGCAAAATGTATGATGAGACATTTCTGGACCTGTTTAATGATATTTTCTGTTGTAGACATTATTGAAATGAACGGATTTGATGTGAAGACCTTAGTGACCCTTCTGGGAATCTTTGCTCTCTCTTCATTTCTTCTGATGCATTTTCTTCACCTGTTGTTGCAGATATTCCTAGCAATGAATTAAAATAAATATCTCATCACAGATGCCTGCAGATACTCTGGATGTATTTCTTATGGTTGACTGCACAAATGTTTTATTTTTCAATCCGTTTAACATGAACTTGTTTGCCCTGCTTCCTGGCATTGGAGAAACACTTTGAATTCCGAATGCTGAAATAAAAATTGCTGTTATTGTTTAAAACATGCAAAAATGTATCATTTATTCAAATGTAAGATTTGTAAATCATTGAATTTCATGGGAGATGAATCATTAGTCAAAGTGCAGACTGCACTAGAGGTCATATTTAATTTATTTTCAAGCCTTCATTTGTGCTTTTTGGTCCAGTATGTCATAAGTTATTCAATACACAAAGGTGTCTACTTATGTTTCACAATAATTAAGCTGATTAAGTCATATTATCACTAACAAGAAGCATTAATTCCACTTGAGTGAACGCTGCAAACAGCGTCAGTGACATTTCCACCACTTAGGTTGAAAACACATTATAGGCAAACTGGGGAGGCAATAGCTTCCCTTAGCCTAGGCCTGTTTCTTCATCTGATCTCTGTGGAGGAGTTGGCAACTGATGTTTTCAAAGCAGAAAAAAAAAAAGAAGAAAAGGTGCAAAGGAGCAGAGAAAATCAGCATGTGGCAATCATGCAGACCATTTTTCAGTGTGGCAGAGGTTAAATTATTATGACAAAAGCTAAAGGATATTTATTTCTACAAAACATCTACTGAGATCAAAAAGGAAGCAAGAGGAGGGGATCCAGCCAAGAACAGCAGGCTGTTCTGTAGGGTGAGTCCAGGGAGATATTTAAGACACTGACATAATTTGAAAAGAAATCAGGATGGACCTTGATCCAGTCCTGGCTAAATTAAGATATGTTCATTCCAGCATCATCTTCAAGTGAGAAGAGAAGAAAATAAAACGAAGTCCTAGCATCTTTGGAGACTGTAATTAACCACTGAGTACCACAGACTTCACTATTAATTAACCACTGAGTGCCACAGACTTCGGGCTGGATCCAGAGCCCTCTAAGGTCAATGAACAGACTCCCACTAGTCCCCATGGATTTTAGCTCTGTCCTGCCGATACCAATCCCTCTGGAGAGCTGAGACCGCCTGTATTCATGGCTCTATCCAGCCTAACCTGACCACGTGCAGAGTGCTGTGTCCCTGCTAAGGTTTCCTGGGGGCTTCACTGGCTGCTACTTGACTCCTTGCGTGGCATACCAGAGTAGACCTAAGCACCAGCCCCTCTGGGTCCTTTCTCTCTGGCCTCTTTTCTCTCTACCTCTGGATTCATTTTGTCTCTCTGGTATATGCTTTCAGGTCATTACAGAGATATAAGTGACGTTTCCATCCAAAGAGTCTATTCAGCAAGAGCAAGAACACACACCCCCCCGCCATTTGTGCTGGTGCCCAAAAGCACTATATGTCAGCCTAGCATGGCCTGCAGCATTTTGCAGCCAACTGCACCACACGGCAGCTTTCCCGCTGTTGTAGAAGCAAATCTCAAGCTGGCTGGCAGGTCCCTGAAAGCCAAATTTGCCTCTGGATCTCTGAGAGAGCTGGAATGTATGAGAGGGGCATATAGAGAGCGTGCTGTTGAGTATGTCTCCAAAGCAGCTCTCATGCCCAGTGCATTACCAGACTACAGAAACCAGCTAATGCTCATGAACTGTGCAAGAGTGTAACCACAGGAAGAGTTGTAAAAATAACTGGTTGTAGGGCAAAGACCTTCCATTTTTAATGACATCCTGCCCCTGCGGGAGATCTTCAAAGGAGATCTCATCTATTAGATGGACGATTCTGACCAGGCATGCCCTCTGAGGAAGGGATAGTAGTGTGGTTGAATTAGGTTTAAGCAAGTGCTCTCTCCCTTAAAGCCAGTCCCTTTTTATTGTCCTTTTTATCGATACGTTGATTGAGAAGACATATTGAAGTTGTTGTAGAAGTCACTTTCTAGCTCAAACGGAATCCAATACATAGCATTAGTAGCAAGGCTTGTTAAAGCCTTAGGCCACAGGCTGTGAACTTGCACTTAGGTACGCTGACCGTATACTGAACTTTTACTTAGCTGCATGAAGGAAGGCCCTGAAACCAGTGCAAACCAGAAAGATAAGGTAGCCACAACCGTCAGCAGAAGCTGCATCCATTAAGATAAGAAAAGGAATGTCCCGCATGGAGACAGAGAAAGGATCCAATAAGGAACAAGAAGACCCCAGACCCAAATATTGCTATTGGACTGAACCATCACCTGTGGGGAGGGGAACTTAGATTGTAAGGATATAATTGTCCAGGGATTTCTTCGTTTGGGGTCCCTCTCCGGACGCACACAGCTTGAGCTGTTTCTTACCACTGTACCACTCAATAAATTCATCTGGCATATGTCGTGTAGGAGACTCTGCTTCAGGGAAACCTAGGGTCAAGCCTAGGGGAGAGAAAGAGCCCAAGAGTGAGTGTGTGTGTGAGTGAGGAGCCGAAAAGGGGCACCCGTCAGCTCAGTGGAGCTGCCTGCTGCGAAGGGACTCTGGTCCTAGCAGTTAAAGTCTCAGGTGATGTGTGTGCAACTCCCAGAATGGTGTGTGAATGCTTGGCAGCAGCTTCTACAAGCGGCTGGCACAAGTCTCTCCGTCACTGGCCCTTGTTCTCGTGGGGGACTTCAACC
>WAAD01012343.1:4381-16828 GCA_013389945.1 Fregata magnificens | reverse complement strand
CAGGCAGGCTGGGCTGGCAGCCGTCGAGGCTGCTGTTGGCCACGCAGGTGGAGGCGCAGCCTGGCCTGTGCCTGGCCAGGCGCTCGGCAGGGCTGCCAGGCCCAAAGTCCAAAGCGCCCGGTTGCCAAGTGGATGCACCTGCGGGCACCCTGCTGTCTTCGGGCAAAGGGTGCGCGGGGCAAAGCAAAAGCGCCCGGCGGGGGCTGTGGTGGAGAGCGCCAGACCTCCCGGTCCATTCAGATGGGACCCTGTGGCAGCGAGCCCCTGGGGTGAGAGCTGGGGGCTGGATCCAGGCTGGACTCCCCATGCTGTGAGTCACGCTGGGGCCGGGTCAGCTGGGGAAGGCCCTGCTCCTCTTCCTCTGAATCAGAAGAGCTTTCACTGCTGAAGAGCAGCTGGCTGTGGCCAGCCCCTGCCACCATGCAGGCTCCACGGTGTCCTCCCCGTGGCGCTGTCACCAGCATCCCACCAGCTGGGATGGTGGTCCCGTGCCCTTGCGTTGGCCTCAGCTGGAGAGCATGAGTAGCGGTGGCCTCCCCACCGTCCCGGGGAAACCGAGGCGTGTCGAGAGGCAGCGAGGTCTCTCAGGCTGCGTCCTCGCGGGGGCAAAGCTAGAGCAGAGCCCAGGTGTCCCGAGTGTCAAGCACTGAGCATCTGTCCCTGAGAAAGCCCCAGGGAAATCTCTGCTCAGTGCCCGGGAGGACGAGGAGGGGGCAGAGGGATGTGCGTGAGCACAAGCTGCCAGCCCCGGCTCCTTCCCCCACCAGCCTCTGGCACTGGGCTGGGAAATCGCCAAGGGCAGAGGGGAGCCGGCCAGGAGTGGGGTCCTTTGCAGTCCCGGCCCCCCGGGCACAGGAGGAGAGGTAGCCCCGAGGGCGGGGGGGGGCTGCAGTCTGCTGCCAGGAAGTGCCGGTGGTTAATAACAGCTGTGAGATGTACGGCATCTCTCGCTTCTGGGATGTGGACTTGGTTTCCCGTTGCCCGATGAGTAAGCAGAAAGCCCGTGGTGGGAGCGCGGGGGTCACCGAGCCCCTCCTGTGCTCGGGCCCCTCCTGCCTGACCTCCCAGCCTGGGGGACCCCTGGCCCCACCGAGGAAGCGAACCGGCCCCTCGGGTGGAGGAGGAAGTGAAAGCGGCTGCGCTGAGGAGGCTTGGGAAGGGGGAGCAGGCGGGGGGGGCGCAGGGCACACCCCGGGTGGCTGCTCCCCCTCCCCGGGCGCCATATCCTGCCTCGCCATCGAGCCGGAGGCGCCTTGCAGCCACGGGGTTTCCCCAGGTGGCAGCTCCCGGCCCGAGCGTGAGGCAGCCCTGCCCCGTCGGGGCCCCACTGCTGCTCAGGGCTTCAACCCCGGCTTCCCTGGCCGGGTCTCGCCTCCCTGCTGTCGTCCCCTGTGCCGGGCAGGCCTGGCCCCTTGCTCGGTGGGGGGAGTGCAGCGCTTGCTGCCGTGGGAGCCTCCACCCTGGAGTGCCTCCTTGAGGGTACAAGCCCTTCATCGGCTGGGCCAGCGGGAGACTTGGGGCACATCTGCTGTGGATGCGTCCGCGGTGGGCATAGGTGCGTTGTGCTGGGCGGTGCGGAGCCAGGAGCTGCGCCTCCCCCGGCACCACTGAGCTGCTTTTGCCAGGCTGTCCCGGGGCGAGGGTCCCTGCAGGAGGGGCAGCTCCATTGCCTGGCCTGGGTCTCTGTCCCTGCTTGATGCCCAGTTTCCTTCTCCCTAGCGCTGTGGGGGTGCTGAGGGAGCAAACCCCGCGTGGCCCGATCCTGTGAGGGTGCAGGAAGCTGGGGCTGGGCACACGGGCTTCTCTCAAGGAGACCTCTGTGTAGCGCGGCCCCAGCTGGGGTATTGTTAGGGTAGCTGGGTCTTGCCAAGAAAGGCTGTTCTGCAGAAGGAGCAGAGGAGGAAAACATGGAAATTAGTTAGGACGGGAGTGAAACGTGGCATGGCTGGGCTGAAGGAGCTGCTGTGACTGATGCCAGGAGGGGACGGGCCTGTCCCCGCGTCTGAGCTCCTCCGAGCTGTTGTCCCCTGGGCTGGTGGGGAGCTGGTGAGGAGGAGCGCAGTATCTCCTGCAGACTCTTAGCAAATTCAGGCATGCCCCGCTTACATTCCAGGTTGCCGCTTACCAGCCAGCAGCTGNGGGGGGGGGGGGGGGGGGGGGGGGGGGGAGGAGGATGAGGATTACATCTTGAGGATCACAAAATGAGAGGCTGTTTTTCCCTTCTGTCTTGTTTCCCTGCATGCCAGCAGCTACGATCTCACTGGGGCCATGGGGAGAGTGGGGCAGCGCTCCCGGCTGTCGCTGGGTGCGTTTCCCACTGTGCATTGACCCCTCCAGAGTAAACTCAGCCCTCGGGCTTTGTGCTGCAGTAAATCATTGGGATCTGTTTGCTCTGGCCAGCCGAGCAGAATTGAAAGCAAATACGTTCCTGGAAGCGGCGAGCTGGGCTTGCCTGGGGGTCAGGCCTCGGTCCGCTGCAGTTCCTCCCCGGGGCGGCACGTGGGACTCTGCCAGGGCTGCCTGCAATGGCTGGTCCCACCGTGTCGCCCAGCTCCCACAGGAAGCGGAGCACCCCGGGGGCTGTGCTGGTGTCCCCCCACCTCCCGACGGGATGGCACGGGGGGTGGCCGGAGCCATGCTGGCGGCCAGCCGGGCGCAGGCCGCGCCGCAGTTGTTTTGTGCTCTCTACGATGTTGCCCTAGTGACGCTGGCTTCCTTCCCCTCGCATGGTTTCTCAAAGTCTCTGGCAGCTCCACCTCCGCCCTACGCCTTGGCTCTTGCAACGCGGCCAAGACCTGCGGGGAACGCGCTGCCCGCGAGGACACGTGACATGACTCCCTGCTCGGCTGTTTGCTTTCGGGGACGGGAAGCCAGCCCTGGGTGGACGGGCTGGCCGGGGTCCCGGAGGCGCCCTGGCCCCACGCTGCCCTGCCCTGGCCCCGCGTCTGGGCAGTGAGCTGCTGGTGCCTCACACCCCGCCGCAGGATTCGGCCTCTGCCCCGGCTGGGTCCAGAGAACCAGCAGCGAGGTGCGTCTAGGCCGGACGGTGCAGTGACCCCCCTCGCCTGCTGGGCCCCGAGGGCCGCCCGGAGGGGAGCAGGCTCCCGGCAGGGGCTGGAGGGTGTGAGCGTGGCAGGCAGCAGGGAGGAAGGGAATGAGCTGTTGGGAAGAGGCATGGCGTGGGCAGGCAGGCTGCAGGCACTGCTGGGGGGCCCGGGCTGGGCGGGGGAGGGACTGTTGGGGTTGCAATGCCCTGCTCGGGGATGGTGGGGAACCCACGGTCTGGGCTGCGCCGTGAACCCGCAGCCCAGGCCTTCCCTGTGGCGTTTCCCATCTAGTGCCTCATTCCAGTTCTTCTCTTGCTTTCCATGAGCCCCGGAGCCCACCATTTCTGGGGGGCAGCTGGGGCATGCCTGGGGGGGTGGCTGGGGAGGTTTTTGGGGAGCAGCCAGCCTGCCTCACTGAGACCGCCCCAGCAGAGCAGTCTCACCAAGATCTGGGGTTTCACACTCTTCCTGCTCCTGGCAGCTCTCCCATCTTTCCTGTGCCAAGACCAGCAGCGCTTGCCCATCCCTCTGCATGTCCTTGTGCATCACCCACAGCAGGAGGCGCAGGGATTCCCCGGAGATGTGGGAAACTGAGGCAGGAGTGGGCTGCCTGCCTGCCCAGGATTGCCCAAGAGGCCGATCCTGTATTGGGCTTCCTGCTCCTCCTACTCCTCCACAGCAGCTCTGGCCCTGCCGAGCAGCAGGTTCAGACAGCGGAGGGATGGGTGGCAGCTCTCGCCCACACTCCCGGAGGAGCCGTTGGTGCTCGCCCCCAGCAGAGCTGAGCAGAGGGCTGGGGGCTCTGGGGCACCGGGGCCACAGCACTGGGCATTGCAGCTGCCCACGGTGCCCAGGCTGCCCTGCTCACGTCCCCTCTCCTGTTTCTCTGCAGGTGACTGTTCCCAAGATGTCCCTCTGGAGCATCATCTCCCGCATGCCACCGGAGGAGTTCAGTGGCCTCTTCGCAGAGTTTCCCCGCAGCCTGCGCTGTCTCCTGGCTGACTGGCTGGAGAACCAGCCCTGGTGAGTCCCCTGGTGCCCGTGGGCTCTGCACTGCCCCGGCGCAGCTCCCCATGCACCCGTGATCAGCCTGGGCAGTGTCTGGGGCCGGCTGCCTTGGGGGGCTGAGCCAAGCCGGGGGGGCCCAGCCTAGGCAGCACCTGACCATCAGGTCTGAACACATGGGCAGAGGAAGGTGCTGGTGACGGGCCCCATCCATGGCCCCAGATGAGGCAGGTGAAGAGACTGGGGTCTGCACGGGGCGTCCGGTCAGGAGCAAAAGGAGACGGGGCCAGAGGCAAGACCACAGCGTTGGTCTGAGGGGCCCATCCAGAAGAGGGGGCTGCAGGCAGGGCCAGGGGCAGAGGCAGGCATGGTTGCAGTGTAGCCTAGGAAAGGCCTCAGGGCCCCGAACTGGACACGAATAATGGAGCTCCTGGACTCGTGGGCAGAGAGTGCAGCCATCTGAGTGGGGCTGGTCAGGGTCTGTTAGTGCCCACAGGGTCTGGACTGCTGCGACTCTGTGTTGGCAGTGGCAGCAACCATGGGCACAGCCTGGCCAGAGTCCTCTTTTTGTGCCTAGGAAATAGTAACAGCAGTGATTCATTATCCCCATTATGGGCCCACCCAGGCTTTCCAAGGAGCTTCTCCTTTGCATGGTGCAACAACCAGGGCGCAGGAAAGCCCCCCGGCACATCCTCCTGCCTTGTGGGGCGTGGCCATGCCATGTATTAGAGGAGCGGTGCACAAAGCTGCACTGCAGTGGTGGGCAAGGAGGGCTGGTCCCTGGTACGTGGCTCCGGGACCCACAGCACACGGCTCAGGCTGAGGCGCAGTGGTGGGGGTCATGCTGCACGGATGAGGCATGGTGGAGGTGGGCAGGCAGGCAGGCGTGCAGCAGCTGGGTGTCCACGTGGGAGAGGTTTCGGGAGGTCACATCCTCTCCAGGGATCTGCCTCATCCCGCTCAGAGCACGGTTTGCCCTTGCTCACACACCGAGTTTCCCCCAGAAATCCAGCCAGCACTGACTGGGTAATGCGCCAGGATGGCAGGAACGCAGGTGTCCCCTTCCTTGGGCCTAGCATGGGGTTCAGGGTTGCACAGGGGAGGGTGGAAGATTCACGCCCATCCACCCAATCCTTTTCCCTCTCCAGGGAGTTCATCAATGGCTCGGACGCCTTCTGCACCAGTGTGGCCAGCGGGATGCTCTTGGCCATGCTGGAGAAGCTCCGCAGCGCTGCCGGCAGCGACGGGCAGCAGTGCCAGATCCTCCAGCAAATCAGCGGCATCGAGGTGTGTGGGGGCCAGGCACGGGGACCCTCGGGGCTGTGTTGCACCAGGATCGTGGCTAGCTGCCAAGGAAGATCTGATTATTTTATGCTTCGGATTTGGTGGTTCAAGCACCGCTCGAAGGGGCCGATGCTACGAGCCAGTCCCCCCTTGACACCTGTTTCAAGGCCAGCGCCGTCCGTGAGCAGCGAGCTTGTGTGGAGTCAGTGACTGGGGTTTTCGGGGCACTTCAGGGAGATGGAGGGGGTTTGTTTGCGTCCCAGGGCTGACCCCCAGCTCGCCACAGCACTTGGGCTGTCACGGCCATGATCGCCGTGTCCCTTGGCTCCCTGCACCCTGTGCCCCCCCCTGCCCCCGCCCACTGGGCTTTCCAGCTTCCCCTCGCTGCTGCGGTTCTGCAACCCCTTTGGTATCCGGCGGCCCCCAGGGAGCTGCCCCCCCGTGGCCATGTCCTCTCAGGCCCCGTGCTGGACCCTGAACCCTTGGGGAGCCCCCCGAGTGCGTTGGCTCCCTATGGCCCACGGCTCCGCTCGCCCCCGGCTGCCAGCACCCGGGCGGCCACCTTGCCAGATGTTCCCCATTTTCTGCTTGAGCATTTGATTTCTTCTTCCTCCGTGCCATGTGTTGTGCTGCATTTCCTCCTGCCGTGTGTGCATGTGCGTGCTGGGTTTCTTTTTCTGGGCTGCTTCTCTTTATCAAGGTCTGTTTGAATTGCTCTCTGTCTCTCTTCCACCTTCTGTGATTGCAGATTTAGCCCCTGTACTCTCTCTCCTGCCAGCGAAGCTCTTAGCGTAAGGGCTGAGTGGTGCTTGCTCCCAGAGCCCCGTTCTGGTTGAAAGCCCTGCTTTTTTGGTAACAGACATTTTTAATGTACAACATTTGGGAAGGGGTCAGCTTTAGTCATAACTTCTGGGGAAGCGGGTGACTTTCCAAAACAAGGCTATTGTTTGCTTTTTGAAATTGTTGTAGGAGAATGCGCAAATGTTCCAGCTTAGGTTTTTTAATTTAAAATGCTCAAGAAGAGCCACCCTCCTGCGTTCCTTCCTCCTGCTGTTCCTCATCCCGTAACAGCCAACCCTCATTTCTCCCGAGCTACCTGCCACTTCTGAGCCCGACCAGGAGGCAGGGGCCGCTCTCCGCGGAGGGCAGTGGAAGCGCTGGCTGTTGATGCTGCCGCGCAGGCGGTGGGAGCTGGGTGCTCTCCCGTGAGATGGGTAAACGCAGGGCCAGGGAAGTGGCTGGGGGAAGTGGGGTGGGAAACTGGCTGGTGGGAGACCAAACCTGGGCCTTTCGTCCCCTGATCCGTGGGGCTGGCAGGGTTTGCCTTGGCAGAGCCCCGGTGCCAGCCTGGGGCTGCCAGTGCTATGTCAAGATGTGGGGCAGATGCAGGGTGTCGGGGGGGTCGGTGGCGGAGCTGCCTCCTGGCCAGCACGGGAAGCCGTCGAGCACGCCGTCTGGCGGTTTGCCGTTGCGCTCTGCTGCTGTTTTGGGAAGTAGCTAATTTGGGAAATGCACGAAGGCCGGAGGAGCTGGCACGGAGTGCAGGGAGCCAGAGCCAGTGGGGAAATTCCTCTCCCTGTTTTCGGTGGAAAGCGTTGATCCACCCGGGCTGGGGCAGCTGGGAGAATCTTCACCACGTGTCAGGCTGGCAGGTCGCAAGGAGATGCTTGCAGAAATAGAGAATTCGGTTTGATTTTATTTTTTTAATTTGAAGTTGATTCATAGGGGTGGTTTTATGCACGGTTTAAAGTGGTTTTAAAGCTGGAAATTAGCTCTGTTGGAACAGTGGCGAATTGTGGTCTGTCCCGCGCTTTGGGTCCTGAAACCCCACAGCCTGACTTAGCACCGTTCGTTGTGGGAAGGGGGCCCGAAACACATGAACGGGGTGTGAGGGGGCTGGGGCGCATGTGTCCTGCCCCACTAACACCCTGGGCTTGGCTCCCCTGCAGAACGCCTACAGGCGGGACCCACTGCGGCTGGTGGCCATCCTGAAAGCGATCCTGGAGGGTGAGAAGGCCGCCGTGCTCAAGAGGGTGCGTGGTCCCTGCCCCCCTCCCGGGGCACCCCGAGGCACGGGGCCGGGTCCGGGCCCCGCTCACCCTGCTCTGCTCTGCCCCAGGACCGCCACCTGCCCCTCAGCTTCCACCGGCGGCAGGAGGAGCTGAAGTTCAGCCTGGGGCTGCAGCGGCTGCAGCACCACGTCCGGCAGATCCAGGCACTGCGGGATGGCCCCGCAGGTGAGGAGCTGGGGCAGGACGAGTCCTTGCTCGGTGTGGGTCTGCCGTGGGGTGCAGCGAAGGTGGCGTGCCCCCCCAGGGTGCTGGGCAGCGCAATGCGGACACCAGCTCCCTGCACTAATGGGGCCGCCGCCGTCCTTCCTCCGCAGCCTCTCTGCCGTTGAACGTGCGGGACCCACAGCCGAAGACAGAAGCGAAACCCCCGGAGAGCGTGAGTGGGGGTCTGGGGCACCAGGGGGAAAGCCAGCAGCCCTGCCTGCCAGGGAAGGTGCAAACCAGCTCTGGGGCAGCGAGGCAGTGCAGGGCCAAGGGTCTTGGCGCCTGGGGGGCGGACGGTGTAGGGCTGCGGGTCTCTGCTGGGGGAACAGTGCAATGCAGAGCCCCATGGCCAGTGCTGCCCCCCAGGAGCTGCCCACCCTGATCCTGGAGGCCATGAAAGAGCTGGAGGCGGCCAAGCAGCAGGTACTGAAGAGGATCCAAATCTGGAAGAGGCAGCAGCAGCTGGCGGGGAATGGGGCCCTCTTTGAGGAGAACCTAGCTCCGCTGCAGAAGAGGTGAGGCGGCACGGGGCAGAGACAGGCAACCCAGAGCAACCCTCGTGCCCCCTCTGCTCCCCTGGGAGCGGGGAGCCCGCTGCCTTGAGGGGCTCTGGGGGGGCAGTGGTCTGGCTCTGCTTTGGCTGAGGGTGCCCCTTTCCCCATGGTTCCCTCGGCAGGTGCGAGAGCCTGGTCGAGGTTTACTTCCAGCTGCACCAGCAGGTGATGGCGGCAAGCACGGAGCTGGGGGCTGAGCTGCTGCCCCGGCTCCAGGAGCGGTTCAACGAGGTGTTATCCAGCCTGGTCAAGAGGTAACGGGCAGGGGGACCGTCATGGCAGAGGGGCGAGGTGGGTCTGCAGAGACTGGTGGCAGAGCTGGCAGGAGTGTTGTGCCAGGCACCATTGTCTCCCCTTGTCTCCCAGCTCCTTCCTGGTGGAGAAGCAGCCCCCGCAGGTGCTGAAGACCCAGACCAAGTTCCAGGCGAGTGTCCGGTTCCTGCTGGGCCCCCAGCTACTGAAGGCATCAGCCAAGCCCTACATGGTGCGGGCCGACATGGTGACGGAGAAGCAGGCGCGGGAGCTGGCGCTCAGCACCTACAGCAACACCCTCAGGTGAGCGGCTGGCCAGCCAGCGCAGGGGCAAGGGGGCTGCCATGCTGCCGCACCCCCCCTGACCCCCTCCTCTGCCCAGCGAGAGCACAGGGGAGATCATGCATAACGTGGTGGCCCTGGAGACCAACCCCACCAGTGGGACCTGCTGTGCCAACTTCAAGAACGTGGTGAGTGCCACCAGGAAGGGGCTATACAGGGGCCGTGGGATGGGCTGGGGACTCTACTGCGGTGCTGGGAGGCCCCGGAGGAGGGCCGTCTGGGGGGGTGGGCTGGGGGCCCCAAGGCCAGTGCTTGCCCAGGGGTGACGCTCAGCTCTTCCCTCCCTAGCTGCTGAAGAAGATCAAGCGCTGCGAGCGGAAGGGGTCCGAGTCAGTGACGGAGGAGAAGTGTGCTGTCCTATTCAGCACCAGCGTGGCCCTGACCCCCAGCAACCTCTCCGTCCAACTCCAGGTACCAGCCCCTCTCCAGCGGGACGGGGCTGGGCAGCGCTGAGCCTTCCCCCACAGGATGCCCGAGCCCTGTCCCGGACAGCTCCGTGCAGAGCCCCTGGGACCGTTCCCAGGGCAGCCAGCCCCACTTCACTTGGGGTGGCCTCAGGGCTGAGGGGGGGGCCCGCTCTCTGCCCACAGGTCCTGTCTCTGCCCATCGTGGTCATCGTTCACGGGAACCAGGACAATAACGCCAAAGCAACCGTGCTGTGGGATAACGCCTTCTCCGAGATTGTGAGTGCCGTGAGCCAGAGGGAAGGGCCACCGGGCGAGGAAAGGAGCTGCTGGGACACCAGGGTTGGGTGCGGCTCTGGGATGGGAACGGCTGGCAGGCGGGAGCAGGAACCCCGGCACCCGGGCGGGATGCGGTGGGCTGGGATGGGGCAGCGGGTGAGCCGCTGTCCTGATGCCATCCGGCCCTGCTGCAGGACCGGGTGCCCTTTGTGGTGGCCGAGCGGGTGCCCTGGGAGAAGATGTGCGATACGCTGAACCTGAAGTTCATGGCAGAGGTGCAGACCACCAAGGGGCTTCTCAAGGAGCACTACTTCTTCCTGGCCCAGAAGATCTTTAACGACCACAGCGCCAGCCTCGAGGACTTCCAGAGCCGCAGCGTCTCCTGGGCCCAGTTCAACAAGGTTACTGGGAAGGCTGGACAGGGTGGACAGGGGCCTGCATGGCCCTGGGGAGCCTCACACCCTCTCTCCGCCCCAGGAGATCCTGCCTGGTAGGGGATTCACCTTCTGGCAGTGGTTTGATGGAGTCCTCGACCTCACCAAGAGATGCCTCAAAAGTTACTGGTCAGACAGGTGGGTGCCCAGGGACCAAGCGGGTTTTCACGGCTGCTCTGGGCCCAGACCTGGGGAGTCCTGGTCCCACCCCTCCACCCTGGCACTGGCCCACTCTCCATCTGTCCATCCCTCTAGGCTCATCATCGGTTTCATCAGCAAGCAGTACGTCTGCAAGCTCCTGAGCACGGAGCCTGATGGGACCTTCCTGCTCCGCTTCAGTGACTCGGAGATTGGGGGTGTCACTATTGCTCACGTCATCCGGGGCAAGGATGGTGAGATGGGGGGACAGCAGCTGCAAAGGAGAGGTGTCATCATGGCCTGGGGACGTTGGGTGTTATGGGGACCAGGCAATGGAGCCCTGTGCCGTGTCTCCCCACAGGGTCCAGCCAGGTGGAGAACATCCAGCCCTTCTCTGTCAAGGACCTGTCCATCCGGTCCCTTGGTGACCGCATCCGCGATCTGGGGCAGCTCCGTAACCTCTACCCCAACACCCCCAAGGACCAGGCATTCGGGAGTCACTACAACAGTGAGTGGGTGGGAGCAGAGATGGGCCCTGGGCTTCACATCTGCCTCCCCAGCAATGCTGCAGGGAGAAGCAGGGGGGTTTTGGAGGGAAGAGGGGTTTGCGTCCCGCCCAGGTCCTGCTGGCCCCAGAGCTTGGAGGGGCAGCCAGTGCTGGCAAAGAGGGTTGGCAGAGCACGGCCCTGTGCTGAGGTGGTGGTTCATGGATGCTTCTCCTCTCCGAGCAGAAGAGCAGACAGGCAAGGACGGCCGGGGCTACGTCTCCACCGCCATCAAGATGACAGTGGAAAGCGAAAGGTGCGTGTGCGTGCGAGGCTGTGGCCGTGGCCGTGCCGGAGGTGTGTGCGCAGGCACTGCCCTCTGCGGGGCTGAGCTGCACCGGGCCAGCCCGTGCATCGCTGCTGGGCGGGGGGATTTCTGACCAGGCAAAATGGGGATGTGCTTGTGAGCGAGGAATCCCCCATGGGTATCCCGAGCTGCAGTGGAGCATGTCTGCGAGCGCACCGCCCTCTCTGTGAGCGAGCACTGACTTGCACGTGTGCCTCTTTGGAGGCTGGACCTTGCAGTGCATGAGTCCTGCCTGTGCTGATGGGGATGATGCACTTTTGCAGGGACCAGCAGCCGCAGAGCGCTGCAGGGGGCCCTGCTGAGGCCCCCCAGGCTCAGATATTCAGCCTGCCCGTGCTGCAGCCCGAGCTGCACCCGGAGACCCTGCAGTCGGTGCTCAGCCCCATCTGGTGAGTGCCTGGCTGTGCCCTGGGCAGAGGCAGACCTGCTCTGCCGGGCATGTGCTGGGGTGGGAGGGGGCTGTGGTGGAGAACACCCTTAGATGCTAACCCCTCTGTGTCTGTGCTTGCAGCCCCCCTGCTCCCTTCTGCTCCCAGCCCGTCCCCACGGGCTACCCTGCAGGTGAGAGCAACATCAACATGATGGTCTCCGACAACCTCGGGTCCTCCTTCCCCAGGTAGGAGCGGTGCTGGTTCAGGGCAGGGGGCAGGGTGGGCCCCCCACGGCCCCCCAGGCACAGCCAGGTGGTGTTTCCCTCACCTCTGAGTGCTCCTGCTCCTCCTTGTCGCAGCACATCACCGATGCTCTCGCCATCCCTGGTCATGGACCCTGCGCTGCCCCGATGCCAAGGCCTTGCCTTCAGGAACCCCTTGTAAGACCTGGCACGCAGCTGGAGATGGGCAGCCTGCCCTGCCCCCCCTTCT
Source organism: Fregata magnificens (assembly GCA_013389945.1). Lineage (NCBI taxonomy): Eukaryota > Metazoa > Chordata > Aves > Suliformes > Fregatidae > Fregata > Fregata magnificens. The sequence goes on along the minus strand of WAAD01012343.1, from coordinate 5,098 downwards.
CCTGACTGCCCTGGGGCCCCGGGGCAAGCAGACCTGGAGGGACCTTCTCCAGCTGATCACTGCTCCCAGTGCTCTCCACTACTGGTGCTCCCTACAAGGANTAGCAAGCACCCTAGGGGCAGGAAGGTACCCCGTGGCCTATGTCAGCCCCCCCGTTCTTTGCCCCCCCAGGCCCTTCATGCCCAACCAGTACATGACAGGGGAGGCATCGCAGCTGTTGTCTGGGGGCCCCTCACCAGAGCCACGGGATGAGGAGATGCCTGAACTGTCCACATTCACGTCAATAGTGGACCTGCCGCTGCAGAGCTCCCCAAGGTGGTAAGCATGGGGGGTCAGCAGGGGGACCGGGGGCGCTGCCCCGAGTCACCCCACCGCCTCTATCCCCAGGATGCCGCCCAGCATGGACCTGCCGCCCGGCTCGGACTTCGACCAGTTCCTGCAGGAGATGTCCCTGGAGGACCCCGCGCTGTGCCCCCCCTTCACACCCCCCCTGCAGCGCAGTGGGTACCCCAGCCCCAATGCCTCTTGCTGGGGGCTGGGGGAGTCTCGGTGGGATGACAGCGTCCGGCCAGGGCACGCGTGAGGAGGCTGCGGGGCTGCTGGGGGGGATGTCGGACTGTTCCCCCCCCCACAGCCTTGTCTGGGTTCCTGGACTTAATATGACTTGTGTTGGGGTGGAAACTCTGGCAGGGGAGGGGGGGATTTTCCGGGGGGGGC
>WAAD01012341.1:25221-39307 GCA_013389945.1 Fregata magnificens | reverse complement strand
GATATGATTTGTTCTGTTGTGTCAACAAACCTTTGTCCTTGGATTTAAGATAAAATGTGAGGTCTTGTGAGTTCTTTTTACTAGGTGGAAAAACTGAAAAAGATACAGGGTGCATCTGACCCGTTTATTGTACTGGATGTATCTAACCTGTTTATTCATGAAAACCATTCAGAGGTTATTGTCTTGACTATAATCAAGAGCTGAGCACCTTTCCAGGCAGTGGTTGTCCAAAAACTCTGTCATGTACCTGTCTTTCAGATTCTCAAAAACGAAGTCTTCACCTCTGTCTGGGCTTCCTCCACTCCTTTTTCTAATTGCATATGTGTTTTCTCTTTTCCATTCATGCAGTTCCAAATATTCCATCCTCTATTTTAAATGTATGTTTCAGGACAAATAGCTCAAGTCCAAGGGGAATGTAGCTTGTCTTTTGTGTTGCAGGATGGTGACTGTCTTTTGTTCTGTGCCTGGCACTGCAGAGTTCTGATTTTCAAGCAAGTTTTCTCTGTAATAGAATAATACAAATGAACAGTCTTAAAAAAACATTCTGTAAAGGAATGTCACTGCTTTTCAAAAATCCTGAAGAAGGCTGACTGTACAACCCCAACTTTAGTAACATTTTCACATAATTCAGAGTACAATTCTGTATAGATAGATATTGCATTAGGAAGACCTAAAAAAAAAGATTGTTCTTACATACTCTTGAACAGTCTCATGAAAATCCTAGTACTTGTAAGTGAAAAAGCATAAATCAAACCCTAATATTATCATTGCTTTAATTCTCAGTCTTTGTTCCTTCCAGTCGGGGCTCTTAATAGAAACTAATGGTAACTACATAATCAGGATATTTTCTTTTCTGAGTCAGTAGCAGAATTAGAGTCCTGAAAAGATAGCAGGCTGACATTTGATGGTGTTAATACCTAAAGCCAGCTTCAAAGAGAATGAGTCAATGTCACAAACCTAACAAATCAGCAGAGACAAATACTTTTTACCTGTAGTAGCGCTGTCCTCAGAATTAATTTTGATAAGAAGCATTTCACAAATGTGATATTTTTTTCTCCTTGTATCCTGCTTACCTTGCAAAAAAAAAAAATATATTAGGGTCATTTTTCTTGTCTACTGTTGTGGGGCCATAATATTTCAACTCTCACAAATTTTGAAAGGACCACTTGATGCTGTGACAGGTGATAAAATCAAAGGGGCCAGTAAAGGACAATCCTTTCTCGCTTTCTTTTAGAGAGTGGTTTCTCTAAATGTGATATTCACTGCTTATGGACAGCAGGTCCCTGGATTTCTGAGATCAGATGTTGTCCTTGGTGTCAAAGATATTTCTGTTCTCACATTTTCCACAGTAGCTGAACTCCACAGATCTCATCACTGTAATATCCCTTTTTGAAAGACGGGGAACTCAAGTACAGCACGCCCAACGTTGCAGGTAGCCTTTAGAAAAGAGTGAATAGGAGAGGTTCAGACTCTGATCCTGCTCTCTAGCACAGCCTGGGTGGTGGGATCTTGGTTGGCTGAGGTGGTGAATATGCTGTAACAACTAAGTGAGGGATGCTGAGATCAAGAGCTGTGCACCAGCCGCCTCAATGGTCTTTTTCTGGGTAACTGAATTTTGTTACATATTAAAGTAAATTAATTCATGATTGTTAAACAGCTACTCAAAACTCAGAATTTCTCAGAATGCTATCTGCAGTAATTAAGCACTATGAAATCTGAATATAGAGCTTTGACTCTCTGAAACAAAAATAAAGGGTCTTATTGTGCCCTGAGCTGCTGTGTGGCTGTTCATTATACAGAATATTCTGTAGAAAGGACCTGGATTGTAAAGATGCACTCATAACCTATTTGAATTAGGTAATAATGGAATTATTATTAAGTAACCAAATCAAGGAATACAAGTTGTATTTCAATACAATAGGCCAATGAAATAAAAAAAAAAAAAGTATGTGGAACACATTTAATTTTACCTCCTTGTTCAGGTTTAACTACTAAAAAAGTTATTTTGACTGAACTCACGTATTCATTTTACACCTTTCTGGCCTAGGTTCCTTTAAATCTATTTAGAAAATTGCAAAAACGACTTGTTGAAGTCACTGTTGTTCTGGAGGGAAATACGAATTAAACACTGAACTGTGAGATTAAAAGGACTGACTCTGCAATGTGCTTTAAGGACTTAAAGCCCAGTAGAAGAGAAGACTATGTATCTTTAAACCGTCTTGTCTCACTCCTGATTGCAAAGCGCTCTGGGAACTCAAGCACTATCTTGAATGTTCATGATGTCCTGTTCCCTGGTGATCCTGTGCACCATGCAGTACCTCTGGAGCTACTGTCAGCATCCTGCCTACCCTGAAACTTGTGCATTGGTTGCTCTGACTGTGCCTCTTTTTGGGAAATCTTGTAGGAGTGGATCTGAAGAATCTTAAGTTTTGCACCTTTGGCAGGGTCATGAACATTGCATACTTTGTAATGCACATCTCCAAAACAACAACCTAAGGCTACACAGGGACAAAGCCATGCATGTGACTCTGGACTTGTGACTGCTGCTACGGTTCTATCACTTTCAAATTCAGTATCACTAGCTGAGAAACTTTGTCACTGTTTCACACTTTTAGTGAACATGGATCTTCATCTTGTAAGTGGATCTGTTCTTGCTCAGTCCAGATCTTCACCAGGTTTATTCATTGCCCATGTGTTATAAATCATCACTTGACTGTAAAAGCGTTTATGCCTCTAAGCATTCAGAATTCACCACTCTTGAAATAACCCACCATCCTTGAAATCATGGGGACCGATAGGTCCTTTTTGTTTATTTCTTAGAAGCGTAGATAGTGTTGAACAAAGAAACAGAGGAATTCAATTGCTTCTAAACTTTCAATTTGAGGTAAAGCCTCACATGATGACATTTGTAGTCATATTCTCTCTCACACTAAGGCAGTCCATCTGGAGGGTTTCCCGGAATTTCAAATCTTAAGAGTTTCCTGGGATTTGTGTTTTCTTAAATGCTGTCAACACCACAGAGCCAAAAACCTGTGTTATGCATGGCATCCACTGTCTTACCAAAGCAGAACTAAGTAAAGGACACCTATACTGTGTGCTTTTGTCTTCCCAAAATTGATTTTACTTTTAAATCATGTTTAGATCATTCTTTTTCTATTGTGCTATGTTTCAGTGACGTCTGCCGTAAATATCTCTTTTTGTTTTAGTAGGAGGCATAACATCTGAGAGAGGAGCTTGACGTTTCAGAGGCAGTGAATTGTTCTGATTTCCAGAAATAACCATGCTAGGAAGTAACGCTCTGATTAATTGAAGTGTCTGGCACTAGGGATTCAGTCATAAAAAATGGCCAAGGAGGAATCAAGAGGCTCTGAAGGGACATGGGAGATGCAGGACACGTACCTATTCCACAAGTTTTGCAGTGAATGTAATGAATTTAGTATTCAAAAAGGATGGCTGGTTCTTCTAAAAATAAATAGGAAGGTATTGCCTAGGGTATCATGTGTTCTGGCCCATCACCATGTAATATACAATGATTATTATTGTTGTGCTTAATCAGTCAGATTTGCTTTGATGTTTTTTTAATATCTGGGATTGATTTCATATTCTTGGTGTATTGTACCCAGAACCTTCTAAAATCTGATAGCCTAAAAATAAACCCTGAATTAAGACAGTCGTGCACAGATATCTTGCAAAATGGTTATCACTGAGTGGTCTCTTGAAAATCATTGTTGTGTCCGTGAAAAGCTTCAGCCTTTTGAAACTTGTAATTTTAGAACCTGCAGAAAGCTTTCCTCCCTTTCCTCCCACAGCTCTGGGGGAAGGAGTAAGCTCAGAACATAGATGAGTAAGAGGTATACCGCAACAGGCCTTATTTTGTGCAAACCTAAATAGGATAGACTTATCTGAGAATCACGTTGTTATACTTTAAAGAGGAAAGTTGCTTTTCTTTGAGTTTGAAAGTCATTCAAAGACCTATCTTCCATGTGGCAAATCATTATCATTCTGTTTCTATATGCTTATGCTGGTTTCCCTTTAAAATGCTTTGGCTTAATAGTACTGAACAAAATGATGTTCAACAGAAAATTCTCTAGGAGTAAATAAATGAGGCACTTCCCTACTAGGAGTATTTTTAGATAAGGTAATTTCACCACATTGAACCTCCAGTCATCAGGTAGTTAAATAGCAAATACATGGAATGGATGAAGAGAATTTACTAGGAGAGTTGAATAGCCACTTCAGATGCACTTGGCAGTATTATTATGCACGTATTTAATTGTTGCTATGCTCAGTTTTACATGGCAAGGAGTTTACAGATATGTTCAAAGTTTGAGCACCATATTTGTCTCCTTGACCGTACATAATAAGGGGCCTAACTCTACAAAGAGATCAGTAAGTCCTCTCCAGAATGCCTCTTCTCTCCAGGATGTATGTGGTGCCTTATTTTCTGATACACTTTAGGGAAGTGCAGTAGTATGTTCTCATACAGTTCAGTTTCTGAAGAGCAGAACCCGTCAGGAGTTGGAAGACAGTGAAACAGGTGGCAGAGAGTCCATAAAGAGAGGAAGTGCCCCTCTTATGAGGGGAGCAAAATGAGTTTCTGACAGTTTGCAAAAGGTCTGTTCTTATGAAAGAACTGGTAGAAAACTCTGCTAAGCATACAGCTCTTGGAGGCTCTTTTCCTCTTCTTGACTACTCATACATAAGGAAGAGTTGGATCACTGCATTCTGAACCATACTGCCCTGCTAGAATAGGCACCTTATGTGCTATGCTACCAGAAATCAATGCAGAAGTTGGCTTACAGACACGGCACACTATGCATTGTATGGAAAAATGTTTCTTTATTTCTTTTATTCTTCCTTTTCAGAAAAATTAAAAAGGCAACTGAGGGGAGAAGTGAAACAAATATTGTTAGTACACAACCACAAATGTGTGAATGCAGAGGCAGCAGTTCAAGGAACGTGAGCCAATGATTTGTGACCTTGGTTGCTACCATTGATACACCTTTTGACTGCTACTGAATTTAGAAGTCCATTACCATCTTGGCTTGTGGTCCATAACTGCAGAAACCATGTTTACCAACTAGTGTAAGAGAGAATAAGTAGAGAAAGAGATGTTACTTTCAAACTGTTGAGAGGTTATTATACAATCAATGGAGAGTGAAATGCCCACATTAGAAACCGTATGAAAGCACTTGACAATGTCCTTTTAGTCACTTTCAGTAAAGTGTATTAATATGATTATTATACTACTGGCATTCTAAAGCATGATGCCATTATTTAATCTGTAAGAGCAAGGCCTTACTGAAAAATACTGGTGAAAAAGCTTTCACCCTTCTCCTACATTGGCAGTTTCTGCCATCCAGTTTCCATCTACCTCAGCAAATATGAATACTTTTGTGGGATACTGACATTATTTTATGTCTGGTGCACTGGTGCACAGATGTTTTATGAAACAAGGTAGAGCAATTCATACTTTCCTTATTGATTGTCCCTTAGTCAGAACATTCAGCAGCAGAATCAAGTCTTCTCAGCTATGTAGGCAAAACTGAATTTTGTTTCCCCACAGACAAAGACAAAAATGAGCCAATTTGCCTTCACTGTTGGGTTGGCAGCACAGGATCCTATGGCGATGAATAGATTTCAGAGATGAGACCAAGACTGGGTGAGATCACTGGCTTTTGCGGGGAATGGATTCACTGAAGGCAGAGAGATATTGCAGGGTTTTGATTAGGGAGCTAGGAATGGTCGATGAGAGGTCCAGGGGCAAAGTCTGAAGAAGCTTTAGGGAAAGAAAGGGTGAGAAGACAGATGTGGGCTAGAAGTGGTCGGTTGTTCTTGGCTGATTTTGGAAGAGAGTCAGTGAGTTGCATCAGGGGACTATGAGTAGGTTTATTTCTTTTCTGTCTTCTCCATCTGCCAGAGTATTAACTCTCTATCTCCTTTTTGGGCCTTGCAGCCCCTCCTCCAACACAGACACATGTGCACAATTAGATGCCTTTCTCTGCAGCATCTTCCCCCTTGTCAATCCTCACTCTCTTTGATGTTGTATATGGTCTCCCCTCACATTCTAGCAAAAAAGTTCTCAGGAGCAGGCTTTATTCACCTTTCTGCTGTTCTGTGAATGACTGATGAGAGTGATCCAGTGCCTCATCTGGTTTATGTCTGCCTTGAGAAGAGGAAAGGTGCAGGGCCAGGGCACAAAGCTCTGTAGGACTACAGAGGGCCTGGGCAGAAAGTCTTGCTGCTGTGCTGCCATTGAAAAGGATGCTGCAAGTACTGCTGCAACCAGGGGACCCATCCACCACAGCTGGCGGTCCCACATACCTGGATCCTGCCTTTGGTTACAGCATGGGGCAGAACGAGTGGGAGAGAGGGGCTGACTCTGTGTTAAGCAACTACCTGCTTTGCCTCTTAATGTCTAATTATTTTCAGCAATGCATATTTTTGCATAATCAAAAAGAGAATGTTGTCATGAGGTTGAACTAATATTGTTCCATAGCACCAAGACCACTGTATCTAATACCACCATGGAAGCCCTCTTCAGTGGTGGGGCCTCATATTGCTAACCAATCTCACAGTTAAGGTGCAAATTTTCAGCTGTTTTGAATTACTTTTAGGCAACATAACCTGAGTTGTATGTCAAGTGAATGTCATTGAAGCTTTTAAAGTGCTTTCAGATCACTTGGATGGAAGGTACTACGGAGATATTATTCTATGCAGCCGTAACTGTTTGCTCATTTAACGAGCATACTTTTGGCTACTTTTTACAATTACATAAACATTTTATATTTCTTTATATTGTTATAATTTATTCCCATTTTTATTTAGAAAGGAAAGCTACAGTGTACTTTTTTTGTATTTTCTCAAAACTTTTCAAGCAGATTTGTTGACATCCCTTTAAATTTCTATTGACTTGACAGTGTTTCCTGCTATGCAGGCCTCCTTAACATGTATAAGCAATTAGGATGAATGAGAAATTGTGCTTAATCAATTCTGTAGTAAAGTGGTTTGCAGTTTTTATTGTGTAATTTGGTCTAGATTGAAGTGACACTCATATTATTAATTTGTTTGCAACAAGGCAAGTAATAAGGCTACATCCATGTTTTAAGTAAAACTTAAATTTATAGTTGCTTCTACCCTGGAGCTTAACAGCTCCCTCCCCACTTCCACTCCAAAGAGTGAAATCTAATTAGTATCAACAAGCTGGCTATGGCTAAAGTATTTCCTTTAACAAAAGTTTTTAGGAAGTGCTCTAAAATTATCAAAAATGGAGGTCAAGCAATGGCTTTATAACACTCCATTGCACCCTTCTGTGTGCCAATATACATTTTTCATCCTTAGCTTAAGGTTGTATTAATAAAGAAGAGGTCTGCTGCACATTATGCATCTCCTGATCTCGGCTATTTCACGGGAACAGTAGGCTATGAAACTTCAGAGTGATTTTTTTCTATAATAATCTGCTTCTGTTCTTACTGATGAGGATCCAGTGCTCCTCTTTCTGACCTTCCATGTTCGCCAGCCAATCAAGCCTGAACAGTTTCAGCAGTGTTAAACTTCACAGCTATTTCTGTTACTCTGAGGTCTGTCCCCATCGATTTTTAAAAAGTCAGCATGCCAGGAATTCATGTCAGATGTCAGCAAGCTTCAGAGTCACCAACGATAACCTGCTCTCTCAGCACATCGTAGCAGAACAGAGCATTCATGTTGTTCTGTTCCTGATTGTCTAGTGAATTGGGAAAACATTGTGCAAAATACAGCAGCTTCACTGGTGGGAAAAATTGCTGAACCACACCTGCATAGTAAAGCAAGACCATCTGCTTATTTTCCCTACACCCTATTTCTGTATCTTGGTATCTGTCTCATTTTCATCAGACAGGATCATGCAGCTGTTTCCATGAGAATATATATGTATCATGTAAGGAAGAGAGAAAAGAGAGAGAGAAATCAAGAGCTGGACTGTGTTTTCATACAACGTGGGATTTCTCACGGAACTCACTGCTACAAGATACCGGCAAGGACAAGAATTCACCAGTGCTCATTAAGCTGACTGGGCTATTTATCAAGAAAATGTACACATTTATGATTTTGTGTAGTTTTAAATCCATATACTTTAATCAAAAAGGGTTGGCGGGACGTAAACTCTTCTTTCAGAGCATAAATCTTTTTGCTCAGGGAGACGGGAAGAGATACTTCCTATTATCCATATTTATTCCTGTTCCTATGTGTGTGGCAGTTTTTATATTTTCTTGTATAGCGTATAGTAGTGATTGCTGTCACAACCACTATATTAGATCACATGAGTTTATTCCAGGTTAGTAATTTTTACACTCTAATACAAGTACTGTCCTTGGACAGTAAGAACACCTTCTACATTTTTTTTTTGTTATATGACACCTAAGAAAGTAACACTACACTAAAATTTAGCAACTTCTGCTGTTGTGGGAGCAATTGTGCTCTTCCCTACTGGAGGTTTCATAAACCTATTCACTGTAACGTTCTGGTTAAACGGAAGACAGCTTGTATTGATTTTTTCTTCCTCTTCTCCTCCTCCTTTTTTTTTTTTTTTAATTTCTTGTGCTTATCCATGTGGAGGACAAAGAAAGTACCTAACTAAGTATTTTTCCCTTAATCAGGCTGAGAGAAAAGGAGGGTTTCAAGGTCAGTTACAGTGCAAGATGCCTTTTATGACCTCCATCATCCTGTCTATTTCTTCTGCCTTAAGAAGAGAGGCTTTTTTCCACAACACCAATTATGATACACTCTCTCACACAGGATTTTTCCATTTGGGCTTGTATTTGTTCTGACAGTGAAGTCCCAGCTCTCCCCAGTGTGGTTTTGGTGATGTGAGCTTCTGACCTTTGGGAAACTATCCTGAACTTCATGAATTCCTCCATCCCTCACTTTACCTATTACAGCTGGTGGTTACTATTTGTCTTATGCTGTGTTAGCAAAACACTGTGCAGATGGGAAATATAGATTTCTTCACTGAGGCTAAATTGGCAAAATATATAATGCAGTATCAATTGCCCTTGGTGCCCCAAACTCCTGTCTTTGTTAACTAGGCTGCAGCAACTGTTGAAGTTAATCTGTCCACTGGCTGGGAAGGAACGTCAGAAAAAGTGAAGGTGCCTGTCTCAGGTTTTGTCCAATTTATCCTTTATTTATTTGGTGTAGTTCTTGACTGCAGTGTTATCTGAGGTGCTTGTGTGCTTTAAAGCAGTTGTCCTCATAAATCCCTCACAATGCAAGGCAGTACAGTATTCATCATTTACATAAAAACATTGAAGCATGGTGAAGTTGCATGGTTTGCCAGATTTTTCCATGACAGAGGTATGTGAATCCAGACTTTTTGACCAACCTGGTGCTGTAACCTCTGATTTTCCTCATTTGGGACATATATACACATTCACTTGGAAAGCAGCTGAAACACTTCAGGACGTTCTTCCTTTGTGTCTGTGTGTTCAGCTGAGGTTAACACAGAGCTTGTTGAATAGAACTTCTTAATTTGCCCAGTTACTGAAGGTGGTAAGCTTGATTGCCTTAAGCTGTGGAGGAAGATAACTTCCAGGTGATGGTGTTATATAGAGGAGATGGGGGGAGTGGGTGTGTGTTTTTAAAACCCCATCTTTATCTTTACAAGACAGGAGGAGATGTTGAAACATTCAGAGTTTGTTAATATGAATTCTACTTTATGGAAAAAAAAATTACAAAAAAATCTTCCTGAATTTGTGATAAACAAAGCAGTTCCCGCTACACAGAAACATGAAGTGTTAGCAGGGCTGATTTGGAGACAGCAAAAGACTTCCTGCTTTTTTGTACTTTGTGTTGTCATCTCCGTCTATACCTCAATGAGTTACTTTATCCAGTGGTTAGCCTTTTCTTCCAAATTCAGCTTTGAGCTGATATATCTGTTTATCTTTGTGTGTCTTTATTGTAGGAGTCTCTTGACAGCACGGTTAGAACTGGTTCAAGGTTACTTTAGATGGTAAGTTTAATACTTTGGTGCATTCAAAAAAGGCAATATCCCAGTCTTCTCTTTCTTGTCCAGTGACCTGATGTTTCAGCTTACTTGTGACACTAACAATCATTAACGCAGTCTCTCCCCCCACCCTTTCTTTATGCATTTAAGAAATTTTACCTTTACAGAGTTTTAGAAATTGTACATTGCACAGGTTTTTTGTATGAATTGAAGAGTTTAGCACAGTTACGCATACAGCAATGTAATAGAGTAATACCATATGCCATGAATGATCAGATCAATATGTCAAACGTTACTTTTTGTGCATATGTTTAAACTAAAGCTCTGACTGACATGATCATCGTACATGATGTGAGAAAATGAGGTGGGATCAGTTACACTTGGAACTTGGCCCTATGGTAGTACTTTGCTTGCTTTCTTCTTTTTCCACAAATTTGGTGGTTGAGTGGTGGTTCACTCTGGTTCAGCTGTTAAAATTACATCCAAAAAGCTGTGCTCCCTTCCCTCTTCCCCAGAAGCTGGGAGGCCTGTTTGAGGTCACCCTCTTCCTGCCTGAAGCACAGACTCAGAAATACCCACCTCTTAAGAGGGGGTCCAGTCCCTATGTGCTCTCAGGCCCCATCTTGGAGACCAGCCCACATTTCTTTCACAAGATTTCTCTACTGATGAGTAGTTACACCTTGTCTTCCTCTAGCTCTGGCTTGAAGGGTTATCTATATGTCCTCTTATATGTCTCACTTAAGAGCTACTGCCTTTTCTTAGAGTCCTACATAACACCTGGAAGTCTTACACACCTGAAACAGTGTATTAGTCAATACAGCTGGGGAAAATCAGGAAGAATGCTTCTTGAAGGAGGAGCTTCTACCATAGGAAGTGGTAGCTTTTAGTACTGGTCCTGAGCTTTTCTTCTCACAAATGCACTATGAACACTGAGAAAGTGCCTCCAAGGTAAGCAAATTCTGGTGGTTGTTGTGCTTTATTACTTACAGTGTAGCGGAGCCTTAAGACTGGAGTCTGGAATGACAAAAGGGCCTATGCAGTAGTGAAAATTATAAAAGGCCTTTGTTGTTACAAGAGCAAATGATCAAAATGTATGGTGAGAGATAACAGATGGATGCCAGTCAATTGCAGCAGCAAAAGGGAACAGAGAGACATTTCTGTTTAGTGTGATAAACAACATCTTGCCTTTATAGTGCTGTTAATCTAGTATATATTGAAGATGATTTGCTGTCTAATTTCAGGAGGTGCACAAACTCTTTTTCCCACAACAATCAAAGGCACTTATATGAGAGTTAGAGTACTCATTAATGTTGCCTCAAGAGTTGGCTTGTTGGCCTGGTAAAGAGCATGGTGCTCTGACATCACAGGTACAGGTTTGGGTATAGGCAGCGTATTGTTACTCTTGCTGCTTTGCAAAGCAGAACCTGTCCGTTGCTTAGCTGTCTTTCAGGACCAGAGGAGCTTTGCTGCGTCCCAGGACAGGTCCATGGGGCTTGTGACTGAGAATGGAGGTGTGGGTTGTTTATTCCTTTGGGTCTCTGGGATGGCTATGCACACTATCCCAATTCTGAAATATTGCCAAAAGAGATACTGAATTTACAGTGAGAGGGAGGAGGAGGAAGGAAGTGGTGGCAAGGCAGAGACAAATCAAGTGAATGTGAGAATAGAAGAAAGGGGGTTTTTAAACTTTCCAAAGACAAATCAACAGTTTTACCTTAGGATGAAAGTGACTTTAGACTCATAATCTTTCACCATATGCAACATTCTGCAACTATAATTCAAGGCCTATTTACATTACTGCCATTATGATCAGAGTAAGACAGCATTTAACAGGATATAGCTCTGCTTCTTAGATCAGCTGGTGGGTATCTATAATATTTACATTCTTTACACCACTTGGGTGTAAATTCTGAAGTAAGTATAAGAAATCGCTTTCCTTTTTCATTATTTACCGATTTCAGGAATAATAATAATATTTTCTTTTAAAGACTACTGCATTGCAACAATGTTAACTATCCAGGGATAACGGAGATTAGCATGTTCAGAACTAAGCATGGGTTATTAAGGTAAATTCTTCTCTCAGGGCACATGTTGTTAAGGGGAATTATACACGGTCACTGAAAGAATAGTCTCCATTTTTTCCAAGTTACACAGCTGTGGTTACTGCAGTGTGCTCTGCAATGCACTTTGCAAAAAATTATGTCCTCTGGTGAGGCAGGAAAGGGCCATTGCATTATGTTGATTATTAAGTATTTATTGTTTCTTTATTCCCCATAGTTAGCAGCCACAGCAATAGTTGAATGTCAGTTTCCAAAGAGGCTGACTGCCCCAAAGCTCTCACTTATGCAGCTGTGCAAAACAAGAAAGAATAAAGAAGTCTTCTTCAAAGGCATCCCATCCCAGAGCTGCTCAGAATCAAATGTATAGCTCTCCAAGAACTGTGTGATTTGTCCAAGAGCAAGGGGCAGTCGAGACAGACATGGGGTCTCTCTGCTGCTGTTTGGGTCTCTAAAAGGGGTATTACTTGTGCACAAATTACAGCAGGATGACGCTATGTGGTGCGGTTAAATACCGCAGCCTGGCTCTCAGGGTTGTGCCAGGAGTCATCTCCCACCAGAACTACAGACCATAAATAAAACTTGGAAGCCCTCGTATTCAGCCTTGCCCTTTCCCACAACTGCTCATTAAGGGGTTCAGTAGAATTGCACTGAAATCCTAGGAGTGCAAGACAGGGTCTCTGTTGCTATTTGTGGAGGGAGTTTCTTCTGCTGCTTGAAAGCTTTAGAATTGGTTTTCAAAAAAGAAAAAAAAAAAAAGCTCCTTACCATCTGGCCGTAACCTTGTACAATATGTTACATTTCAAACTGTAAGAAATTTTTAATGATCAGGTTATAATTGTCAACCACTTACAGACCTTTAAGTTAAAAATGTATGGTGCAGAATAAAGTTGCTCTGTATTTTGTTTTCTAAGATGAGTGGAAGGAGAAGGGAGGGGAAAAAAGACACTTTAAAGTGTTTTAATTGCACAGGGATGTCATTGCCTCTAGCAAGAGTTCTCCTGCTTCTGTCATAAATTTTTCATATTGCCTCGTGAGAGTGAAAACTGGAAACTTTACCCTCTAAGTGAAAGTCGATGAACCTCATACCAGCCTCAGATCCCAGTAGCCTTGCACTCAGGAATATTAATTTAATTAAGATCGCTACAATAAATTCTGTGAGGGAACTCTCCTGGCACCTAAGGTAACTCGTGCAAAGAAGGAGGGGAAAAAAAAACAGCAGAGCCAGATCTGATAGAGGGAGCTACAGTAGTACAGTGTCCTCAGAGCAGTTGTAGACTTATCAGAAGTGACAGCTAAGAGACACGCGAGACCTCCTAAAATAGACGACAGAGGTTTTAGTTGGGAAAAAGTACACGATCACACATAGAGTAATCATTTTATTTTCACTATACTGACCCATCTGCAGTCTGAGAAAACAATGCAAAATGTCATTAAAAATTAACTCTCCTGGGAAGCAGAAAGACTTTTTACAGGACAGCGTACATTTGGGCTGTTTGTCCCCTGAAACTGTCACCCAAACCCGTAAGACCAGGAATATGCTGCTTTGCAGTGGCATCTGCAAAAGGGAGCTAATGAGCTCCCTTCACTCTGCAGTGTTTATGGAGACAAGGGCGATGGAGCTAAAAGCCCAGGGCCCGTAGTCCTCTGAGGCTTTGGACTAGACATTTTAATTTCCTGTGTTAGATTAGAGAGGTAGGATTAATTAGAATCATATTATAGGAGGTGGCTGACCTGATTTACCCAGGTGTAAGACAGGAGTTGTGCCATTGCAGTGAATGGCACTGCATCTTTAAAATCATGCAGCTGAGATCAGCTGAAGCTCCAAGAGGGGTAATGGGCAGATACCACATGCCAATTACTACTTTTNCAATTACTTCTTTTTTTTTTTTTCTCCTGAAAATGGAAGCTGGTCATAAATCAGAATCAATGCCATAAAAGATACCAGGATTCTGCAAAATTCTGAGGCAAATGATAATGTTAAATGATGTTAAACTATTTCACATTATTGGTTATAAAGCTAAAACAGAGCTCCCTGGGAAGTTCAACC
>WAAD01012341.1:6116-25161 GCA_013389945.1 Fregata magnificens | reverse complement strand
AGGCTTCATAATTGGGCTTATTATGTGGCTTTTAAAGGCTGAGATTTGCTTGAGAGAGATGCTGTTGCAGGGGTGGGGCAAGTTGTGTGTGTGTGTGTGTCACCACAATGGGAGGTATGAGACTTCTGGTTTCAGGCTCTAATTCTAAACCCAGGGCTATATATTTCTTTATATTAAAATAATTTTTAATGTAAGTAGTTACTGGTTTATTTTCTCAGAACCTTTTAAAGTATTTTCTTCATTATAAAATCTGGGTGTTCAGTATTACGAGAAGAACAAACCAAGAATGAAGTTTTTCTTTGCCCTCCAAGCTTTGCTTTTCTTATAAATCAGTTGCTATCTAAAATTATAGAAATGGCATCATTTGCTAACATCTTTCGTGCACAGGGACACAGCTCAGCACTCTGCTGGAGCTGGGCTGCTCTTCACATCATCTAGTTTAAATCTTGGTAGGTCCTTTCAGTTCTTTCTAAAAAATAAAATAAAGATTAGAAAAAAATATTTTTGATCGTTTCATTTTCTTCAGTAGGGATACTGATGATATCTCTAGAACAAGTGAAGGTATCAGTCAGGCCTGTAATGCCTCCTAGAATTAATTGTCTCCAGTGGGACTAACCACATGCTTGACAGTAAGAAACAATAGTATGTGCTCTGAAGAAGGGTGAGGCTGGTGAGACAGGCAGATATGCTTTCCAGCTGCAGGCCAACTGTGAGGTGAAAAGGATTATGGAATTTAATACATAAAGTCTACTTCTTATTTCATAAATGTTCCTTGAACATGATTTGTATTTTATTCATGAGATTTAAAAATTGAGTTGAACAACTAAGCCGACAGAGACCACGCAAGGGCTACAAGGGTACTAAAAATAAAGCAGCAAGAAGTAGAAAATAGCCAGTTGTGTGTCTTGGGTGTTTGTTTGTTTTTATTTTATATTGAGTACACTTGGATGTAGCATGATTTTTTTTTTTTTCTTGCCTATTCCTCTATCTGCCCTTTGCTAAATGGCACAGTTCAGTAAGATGCATAGATTGGTGTTACTGCAGGCATTGTAGAGCCCTTAACTACAGTATCCATTCCTCATATTCCTTCAGGGTTTATTTGCAAAAGGGCAACATAGCCAAATGTGATATTTAGGCTCTGGTTCCTATTAAAAGAAAACAAATGCAGTGCTACAGGAAGGCTCCCTTGTTTCAAAGCAACCTATGGCTACTTTAACAAGTAAAATAAAGGTTCTTCACTGGGTTTTTTTTATTTTTATGCATGAAGATACTAGGCGGGAACTATAGAGAGAAAAGGCAAAAGTAAACATTTTCCTGGATAATCTTGTAGTCACTGAATATCAACAATAAGAGCCAATGATCGCTGGCCAGTGAAGTGGCTGTCAGGTTCAAATATAATTATCTTCTTTTTTCAAAATCCTGGGTTTGTCTTCTAGTAGCATTGGATCAACCCTTTTTATTCCCAGGAATAATGATAACTAGCTCTGTTCTTGTTGGTGCTGTAATAAATTTTGAACAACTCTTTGAAGCTGCGTGTATGCGTGCTGCCTTGGGACTTGGGTAGACCTAATCTTCCATCTGTTTAAGCTATAATCCTTCAAAATTCCCATTTGACATGGTTTCTGTGGACTTGAGACCCAGTCCCCCACCCCTCCTTTTGTTTGGTTTCCTTAATTCAACACATTCATGAGTCAGGTCTATGTTTCTGATTCCTATTTCTTACCTTCCCACCAAAGAGAAGGACATTCAGGTCAATCTTTTAAGGGAATGCTTACAGTGGTATTAACTGAAAAAATAAAGATAAAATGCAGTAAAATAGCAGGGAGTTTGAAACTGTTATGGAAAAATGAGGGGTTACTCTTACTTTTTAATCTTTTATTACTCGTATTGCAGTATTGCTAATAATGATAGGCACTTTTGAAATCGTAAAGGAGATTATGCATGACCTCAAGCATTCAATATTCTGCTTCCAAAACACATCAAATGGAATAACACTTTTTTTTTTTTTAAAGGTGGGGGGGAAGTAGTATTTATTATCAGGGCAAATATACTGTTTTATTCAAAAGGTTATTCTGGGACGTTCTTGGACAAGCATGAGAGATTTAGTTGTTGCAGTTGGGCATTTCTAAGCAATTATTTCATGTTAAAGGACTATCGTGCTTTCTCATCAAAAGTGTTTGCTTTTTGCATTCTTTGTGGCATTTACTTTTATTCTGAGTATCTTGAATGTTTATGTTCAGGATTATGATCAACTGGCATTCTTCGGTGCAAGTGAAGAAGCTGTTATCATTCATGTATGACTTCTCAGGAATTTTCCTATAGGCCTTTCATGTTCAAAACCATAAGCTTGACTTTTGGTCATTTGAAACTCTCTCTTCTCTCCATCTTCTTTCTAACCACTTTAAATACTGCATTCTGTACAGAAGCTTCTTGTTTTGAGGAGTAGTCAGCAACTACCATGATCCATGTTCTTGGGTTTGCCAGCTGAATTAGAAGGTGCTTATGTGCTGGCTTCTAGTTAGCTTTCATCCTTCCATGTGTATACATTTCACAATTACCCTATAATTTCTTTGTAGCATGTGGAATCTTCAATATAACTACTAATGACTATACAAATTTTCCTTGTATCTTTTTGATATAATCTAATAAGATTCTAGGGTTTTTTCACTACTAGAAAATTTTCTGCCAAAATACATTTCTTACTATTTTTACCTTTGATCAATTGTCTATTTTTTTTTTCTTTTTTCTCCCCTCTGTGAGCTAGTGTCTGGTGTTTGTTTAATGTTTTTAGTTTCTTATCGTGCACCAATATAATAGGGAAAATGCTGATGTGATCCTGAGATAGTCATACTGCAAGGATTTTGCTTTCAACAGAAAACAATACAATTTGTAGAAAATATGAGAAAGGACCCAGGGTCTCCAGATCATATTGGTTGATAGATTGATTCTGGTCCCAGGGTCCACTCTTATTAGTCTCGTTCACTTGTGGGGATGTGAGCAGCTTGCTGAGTCAGCACCTCCAGCACATATAGGTACTCGACTTTCTGCTACTCTTTCAACATGTTTGGGTTTTTGTAAGATTTGAAGCTTGGTTCACTGCAAGTGAGAATCTTACTTTTTAATACAAATTCAGAAAAATGTTTAAGATGTATCTTTTCTAGAAAGATGTCCAAAAATGTATTTACTAGGACTGAACTTCTGAGTGGACAAAATTGGCCATATCTTTCTTAATGCTTTTCTTTATAACTGTTATTTGGAGTAGAAAAAGGGAAGAATATACTGAATCTGGGCCTTTGGCCAGAGCTGAGCCCAAAAGATGAATTATTTAAGAAACAAAGCAAGACAATAAGTTCCAGTAAATGTGGTAGATAATTTTTTTTTTTTTTTTTAATGAGGTATCATACTAAAGTTGAAGAACGCTGTCAGAGCTACAAGCTGCCTGCGCCGAGGGCACTAATGGGTCTGAATGTCCCTGAACAGCCTCGCTTGGCCCTAATCACCCTCTGCCCCTGGACCCGGGAGCCCCAGCGGTGCTTGGCCCCAGTGGACCTGGCCTGAACGGCGGTGTGGAGTACCTGCCGCCAGCCCTGCCTCAGGGCCCACGGGCCTGCCCCGTGGCTCCCCTCCTGTCCTCCGTTCTTGCTGCTTCTGACAGGGCTCCCTCCGCAGACAGACCGCGGGGCTGGCTCACCACCCTGTTTGGGGCTGTCTGGTCCCTGCTGGTAGCAGGGCGCCCAGCTCTGCCCACGGTGGGCAAAGTCTATGGGGCTGCACCCTGTCGGGGAGGGCATGGCTGGCACTGGGGTCACCCTCCGCTCCCAGCTCCCTGACACCCCCTCTGCGAGCTGAAGTTTGCTTAGAGAAACCTCCTCATAGTAAACTTGAGTGCTGAAGCTTTCTCGCCTCTGCCAACAGCAGTATGAATGAACGAGACGAGAAATGACATATGTGAACTGGAGCCTTCTGGAAGTCACTCCAGTGCCCAAGCAGCATGTCACGGGATAAGCCAGGAGGGAGGATGTTATGCCAGCGTCTCGAGCTCAGCCATGAGCACAGGCGTTCATGCCATACAGCACAGCACTTCCTCTGGGACACCTTGGCTCATCAGGAACCCGCAGGAGCTACGGGATGCCTGCAGCCACGTGCTGTGGGGCAGGAGAGCAACATGGGGTTTTCACTTTTTCTGCTGTGTGAAGGCATGGTGGGGGCTGTTAGACGGTGGCTGTGGAGGTGCCCAGTGGGTGCCTGCCGGGAGGTGTCAGGGCTCCTCTTCATCCTGCCGGATGGGAAGATTTCCCTTCACCAGGAGAAAACCTACCCATCGCGGGGCACAGAAAGCAGGGAGGAGATGGTCGGGCCCACTTCCTCCCGCATTGGCACAGGCTGGCTCTCCCCTCAGCCTTTGAATTCAGACCTTTGGGCTAACTGCTGTTTTGAAGGTAGAATGTTTCATGGTTTCACCTTTCTGACAGGCAGCCTGTGGCTCTGCTTGCCCCCTCCCACAGCCTTGCCTGCCATTTTGTTCCTCCTCTTCCCCAGCTGCGGGTAAACTGCTAACAAAGCAGCCAGTGTCTTCCTCTCACTTGGGTCTTTATTTTTCCCCTCATGTTGCTATTGTGTTGGCAATTCCAACTGCAAATGTTGTGTTTGACCTTCAGTGAGGGAGCCTGGTGATTTGAATTCATTTCAAGCAGTTTTCTGACAGCAAGCCTTAACCAAAGCCCTTAAGGTTTCCCCTACAAAAGCCTCATGACAGCTTTGCTTGAGGCTTACAATGGTCAATGCAAGTGGAAGTAGTTTGTAAACTGTAAATGGCCTTATTAACTTCCTTGCAGTACTGGAACAAAGCCCAGGTCTTTGCTAGGCTAAGCCTCAGGAGCTGAAGCAGGAACCCCCTTACACTTCTCATCATAGCAAATCAAGCTGTGTGGGAGATGCATGACGCTGCCGAGACTCTCCTGACACAAGAATGTGATAGAAAATGGGCATGTTTGGAAAATATGTTAATTAGTCAGGGTTTCAACCTTTTGCTTATTCATTTGTCATGGTCAGAGCCAGACAATTGTTAGTTTTCCTGGTAAAACCAGGTGGTTGCATTACTGATACACTGCCATGCCTGGTCACACTTACTATCAATGTGATAATGCAACGGGCAGCCTTGCGTGTTGTCCTGCTTTTGGCTCATAGGCTGCTTGCCTGCTTTTTTTGATTCCAGTTCTGCAGCCACAGCATTAGCACACTTTCATTGGAAAGTCCAGGAGGAAATAAGTAGTGTTCAGACTCCTTTCTGGATTAGGTGCTGGGACTTGGCAGTTTAGCTCTAGTGTGCCAAAAGACCATTGGGTGAGATGCTTATTTTCCCACCTCTTGATAGTTCCCACTTATCTTCCCTTTATTTTTTTCTTCAGACCAGATGCCTGTAAATGCTGATTATGATTGCTAAAAATTCTGTCTTGCTAACTGTAGCGTTAACATCTATGCCACGTGTCGTATTTGT
Source organism: Fregata magnificens (assembly GCA_013389945.1). Lineage (NCBI taxonomy): Eukaryota > Metazoa > Chordata > Aves > Suliformes > Fregatidae > Fregata > Fregata magnificens. The sequence continues at coordinate 19,664 of WAAD01012341.1, read as the reverse complement.
TACTCACCAGAACTGCTATGAATACATAACTGCAAAAATAGCATTCTGTCCTCAAAAATAATTGCACTCCTTATGAGAGCCAAAATTTTATTCTTAGCTGCCCAGGTAGGCAGCCACAACCATGAATTGTATGTTTGTGAGCTAAATAACAGATAATAATCTAGAGCACCTAATCACTGGCCTAAACTTGTAGTTAACTTATACCTACTTGTTCTGCTGTAAGTGCCTTCAGGTGTCAATTTTTTCCTTCTCAGTATTTACAGTTTTCTTGTCCCAGTATATTTAGGGAGCATCCTCTAAACTGTTATCCTTAACTTTTCTCCCTTCAGAACTTGTTCTATTGTTAGAGTTACCAGCTTGCAGTTAGCTGACTTGCTTTTATTTTTTGCTTTTTAAATTCAACGTTTGCTATTCTCCAGCTGTACAGTAGCAATTCCAACATCAAAGGCTTATTTAAAATGCCCTGAAGCCAAATGAGTGACTTTGGAGGGAGCCGGCAGATCCAGCACTTTACAACTGATGTGAGGTCAGCACTGGATCCTTTTGTCTATCGCACTTTATATTTCCTTGGTTTTGTGGGCTCAGCGCAAGCCATAGCTGTCTTCTAACAGAACTTGTATTTGTCATGGTTTCATTTATTTTAAAATGTTTGAAATGCAAGAATAAGGTTGGACATGAGACATTTCTCTACAGAGAATATTATCGTCTGAGAATGCATCTCTATAGTATTTCCAATTTTACTTTGGAAACTAATATACTAGTTTATTACCTAATGTAGGAAATTAATGGTAGAGACTCTTGGAAAACAACAAAAGGATTGGTACTATGTAGTTTTATTATATAAAAGTAATAGGAAAGTTTTCACGGGCAGACATTTTTGACTTAGGAATTAGAACCAGGTGAAATATTGAACTTTGACTTTGGCAGAATTCCAACCAAAAACATTTTGTCTGGAAAATTCTTAGGGGAAAAAAATGTCATTTACAGCAGACAATGTGGTGTACATCGCTCATGGCCTTCAAGGCTGGAAGGAAGTCAGAGAAAATTGGGGATGAAGATATCGGTTATGGTGAATAAGAACCATTCCCATCTTCCTTTGAAATTTAAGCAAGATTTTAATATAACCTTTTAATCTGTTTGTTTGTTAGGTTGAACAACTTGATACGGAAATTCTCAGTGTGACTGACCAGAAGTAAAAGCCTTGTAATACTGGCACGCTCAGAGTACCTGCATTACTTTTAGTTCAATGTCTGGATTTAAACCAAACCTCTAAGCACTGCAAATGTTTTTCTAAACCAGACCTAAAATGACATTATAATATGGCTATTCTTAATTAGTCTAGTTGTTCTCTATCTTAGGGAACTTGCAACAGTCAGGCTCTGTACTGAGCTCTCCTAGAAGTAGGATCTTGAGTTGTCCCAGCTGTTCTGGGGAGCTGTACTCACACATGGAGGAGAAATTGAGCAAACCTCGGGGTGCTCCGAAGAAGTTTGAAAGACTTCAGCTTAGTATCTTGGTTTTACAGTGGTAGATAATACAACATATGTCCTGTATACTTTAGTTAATTGCAGTCTTAAATCCAGTTTAAAAATAATATTTTCTAAATTTAAACAGATTCAGGAGGTCTAGAAGAAGCAAATAGTGAAACTGCACCAAAAAGAGAGCCAAGAACAGTCTTGCTTAATATGTAGTCATTGTTTTTATTATTTTTCTTCAGTACTAATAATACCAAAGAGGTTTATACTGTTTGCTGTTTGGCTAGGAGTTCTAGGCAGACAATTCTGTTGTGACGTGGCATGTTGTATGGCTCCTCTTGCTTGATCTGTTTGTAAATAGGCCTAGAATTATTTTGGTGCTGATATGTGACAATTTACAGAAATTTTTGAGCAAGTCCATGGAACTACTTGTAGGCTGTCCAGTGACAGCACTATATTTCACTGTGAGTACCAATTTCCCAGAGCAAGTTCCTAACCTTTCAGAAGCATGCCCAGAGAGACGTGTCAAAGATCTGAACGTCCTTCTTCCTCAACTCCTTCCCCCCCGAATTTCCCCTTGTGGATATTACTATCAAATCCAATACAGTTTTGGGAAAAAAAACTTTTCCAGCTTGTTCCATGGCAAGAGAAATGTCTTTTCAGAGGAGCTTTGAAAGTTGTAACTTTTGCTACCTTTTAAGCAATTTGGAAACTCCTAACTTTGAATGTTTTATTGACGGTGCGGGAATTCTGGATTATGTTTTTGGGAAACTTAATAGCATTTTATATACCTGGAGAACTTGCTTTCAGTGAAAGACTGCTGTGGGAAAAAAATGGAAAGCAATGTTATTGTTGATATGGGAACCGTACCTTTCACAGAATCTGTTTTCCTTCTCTTCCTTGCAGCAATTCAGAAATCTCTGTAGAAATTTCTAGAGAAGAATGGCAATGTGGCTGACTTCTCTCAGAATAAGTGTGCAGATGATATGCACAATGTACTTGTGATCTGTCATTTCCTAAACGTTTGACTTTGCACAGGAATCTATTTCTATTTAAACATGTTGTACCCCTTGACTGTGGTTCAGATCTCTCTGAGCTGGCTGACTAGAGTCCATGGAAACCTCCTAGGTGCTATAGAAAGGTGAAATGTCTGTTCTATTAACATTAAGCATTCACTCACCTGAATGTTACACATGCAAAGTTGAGAAAGCATTTTAAATTTTAGCTTGACGTGTCATGTGACAGGGTATCTTGTGATATCTTATTGCCTAAGCCATAGGGTTAATGTGAACTACTGCTTTTTCTCTTTTTTTTTTTTTTTTAAATTAATATGCTGTCATGCAACTATGGCAAAGAGTGTTGTGTAAAAGTGTTGAATTATGAAAACCAAGTTGGATTAAATCTGAAATTCCTAACAGAAAGTGCACTTAAGAAATCATTTCCTCCCTGTGGTGGAGTGTCACCCCACCTGTCCCCACAGGCAGGAACACTGTTTTTGTGCTCTCCTTCATCTTGCTCATATGTCTAATGATAAAAATCAGAGTCTGATCTGATCTGTGCACACCATGTGATCCTAGGCAAAGTACTGGTTCTGCCATCTGTAATAAATTGGAGTCTGCAAACATACTTAATTAACATGATAAAATATTTACTGTTCAAAATTTTAAGAAAGTAACACTGCTTTAATCCTCTAAAAGAAATACTTTTTTGTTGTTACCACTAAGTGGCTAAATTGCTTAAGGCACCACATGCTTAGAGAATTGAGGTTAATGGAATAACTTCAGTTTTGTAGTGTTTCGCTAGCTGATAGAATTAATCTAGAAAATGCTTTTAAGAGGCACGTTTTGTGCATTGTGGTTCCCTCTGCCTTTTTTTTTTTGGTGATGAATTAAAATGCTTCCAGAGCTTTTATATTGTTCTTAAAAATACAACAGAATTTACAAAAAATTACATCCATTTCAGAGAAACAAATTGGTTGCTAGATACTAGATTTTTAGAAACTTTCAGTGGAGGGAAGAAATACTTATCAGTGCTCTCTTTGCAGAAGGAAAGAAACTCTGAGTTAATTTAATTAGGATTTTGAGCTGATGCATGTGTGTGACAAAAGCATGACCTGTATATGTGAATTTTTATTTCTTTATTTTGGGTGACTCTGGAACCAGCTCTGAGCTTGTGACATAATTAGTACAATAGTGCAAATCAGCCATTTTTGAAAAGAGTAATTTACTCCATATGCAGCTTCTCAGCAAGAGCCCTCATTAATCAAAGAAGGCCACGTACATCAAAGTGTTCCTTGCTTGCTACAACAACATCCATCATACAGCTAGTAAATGTGCTGTGGCAGGGTTTGATAAATATAATGCCTTTGATATGCTGATAATTCTGTGTATTGGCATGCTGCTGCCTGGAAATCCCTGGGTATGCACAAAATCTAAACCAGCCCAGGTCTCTGTTCTAAAATTGTACCTAGGCTCACTCCTAACTCTCTCAAAAGCCAGCTATGTTTGAAGTAGGACTCAAGTGCATTTTCACTCTCACTTATGATTGCATGGGGCCAATTTTTAAATTTATTTTTAATCTAGGTTCCCAGATGCTACAAAATGCAGCTTTAGCTGACAAAGGCTTCTGTTTGTTGAGGCACTTGTATTTAACGTGGTATATTCATTATTCTGTATGAATATGCAGTACAGATTTAGTGTAAAACTTGTAAGAGACCTCATGTGATACGAGAAGATAAAGCAGAAAGTGGTAGCGATTGGAGGGGGCATGGTCTTATTTAAAAAAAAATCATAAATAAGCTTTGGTAGATGAAAGTGAATTTGCTTCTACGAGCTCAGTCCTTCAGGCACACAGAATGTGATCCATTTGTTAATATTAATTCACTGTCCTCTCTAGAGTTTGTCTACTGCCAAAGTGAATGACTGAAAACTCATCTTCAGGAATAACAAAAATGAATACATATGAAGATTTGTGACATGTCGGAGGAGGGAAGTCAAATTTTTGGTCTGTTTAATGCAAATTGGGGCGTTTCACATCTGAATCCATAAAAAATAGCAGCTGTGCACTGAAAAGCAGTACTGGTGCATTTTCAGTTACCCGATTTACTGAATTGTAGTTTAATTGATTTACTGAATTATAGTTTAATGGAAAGACAAATTACAAACTGGAAATTTTCACAGTGACTGTGTTATAGGTACAGTATGTCAAGCCCACGTTTCTTTTGCTTCCTCACAAGCTGCAGGAGCTTGCTTTCCGCTGTTGTTCACATTTTTTCCTGGAGTGGAGCATGAAAGCAAAGCAGGGAAGAGGCTTGGAGAAAAGTCTTTGCCCCCTGGGTGTAGCAGAGCCCCTCAGCAGCTGCCTCCTCAGCCTGTGGTTTAGAAGAACATCTGCCATCCTTCCTTCTTCCATCATATGTTGGGGGTTACAAGACCAGTGTAAGCGAAGATCCCAAAGCCCTCTCCTCCCACTTTCGAGCCTGCTGGGTCCTACTTTACCTGCTTGGGCCTGTGGTGGCCCTAAAATGGGATGCTTGGAAAGCAGGAGCAGATGTTACCTGCCAGTGCCACAAGCAATTTCATTTACTCAAGAGGTATCGGAAAAGATATTGAGGGATGGGGGGAGTGGAAGAGTGTTTCTATATAAGATCTCAACTGGCTGCTCCTCTGAGAGGTTTAACAAACTTTTCTTGGCACCTCTAGGTACTTTGAGCAAAATTTGTCTGCCTCATGGTCCTGGTTGGAAACTGGTGGGGAGGAGGGGAAATGAGACCAACTGATAGACCACAGGTCTTTGGTCTGTCTTTGTTATCAGTGAGCCCTGATGCTTGTGTTGGGGCTTCTAGGGGTTACCGCAGTATATTAATTGGAGGGCAGGAGAGAACACTCTTGCTCTGTGGTTTTATGGTCATGTCACAGTTAGGGGGGAAAAGTCCTGAACAAAGCCTTTTGCTCACCTTGCTCTTGCATGTGTCTGGTTCAACCGTATTCACTAGATGCAGTCCTCCTGTGAAAGTATGAGGGCTGCTGAATACCAAGAAGCTTTCCAATGCATCTCAATTACAATGCCAGCTGTGCTGAGCAACTGTATGCTCCTCCATTGTTAACATTTGTAGAGTGTTCAATCATCCTCTAAATGTGTCATTTGTTATCTCTGATAGCTTGCAGTAAGAAAATATGGAAGGACTTCAAGAAAGAGTGCATGTGGTTCACAAGCACCCAGAAAATGTTGAATAGTTTGCTTCTCCTTTGATTAGTTGTTTGTATTTTTGGTTTTTTGGGGGTATTTTTGTGGGTTGTATTTTTTTTTTTTTTAAGTTAAGTGGTAATTGAGAGAGAGTTTTTCTGTAGCTTATGGCATAGCAATTATTTCTTAGGAAAGTAAAACTTAAAGTGAACAGATCTTTTAAAAAATGTGGTAGAAATTCTAAAGGAGGCTTGGCTGGAACGTACTCAAATTATACTCCAGGCAAGTCAATAAATGCATCTCAGTGGAAACAGTGGTATTGATGGAGAAGGACTATCTAGACTAGTTTGCAGCCCGAGAGTTGTTGGCTGTGCGTTTACTGCATGCTTGTTATGGTTGCAATGTAATTGGAAAAGCACAAATACTAATGCTGCGACTCCTGCATTTTGTTAGTTTGAATATGTACGTCTGTGTGCAAAATAGGCAAAACTGAGTACAGTGTGCTGCTTGCATTATTGCTTCTCTGTAAGGTAGCTCTGCAATTAAATATTAAGATAGTATTAAAGTAATTAAAATGATCTCTGGCATTCTTGGATGCTAACTTTGATACGGAACTTTTTAATGGCAACTGACTAAACATCGCTGAAATAAGTTGGGCCTCTGCTGAACAACGTGTTTATACAGATAGTTGATTAAAACCACTTATCTTGTACCACTGCATCATGTAAAAGAAATTAGACACTATAATTATGTCCTATATGCATAGAGTTACCAATACTAAACGCTATAGCAATAGGTAGTATTGGGTAGAAAAAAGGAATTAAGTTGTATCTACAAGATGACTAAAGCCCAGGTCTCCTGGGCATGCAAATAGACTCTGCTCCATGTGAATAGGATGGAAATCAACATGAGGCTTTGGCAGCTCCTAATCATATAATCATAAATGAAATCAACTGTGCTTTTATCAGCTCTGTTCTGAAGGCTGAGATGCTGGGGTTTGTTTATTTTTCTGATAACAGGGTAGCTTAAAAATCATACAAGAAATGCCTATCTTACCCTTTCCTATGCCACCACCTCCCATATGCTTATAAATACCTTCTTGATTGGCATCACAGTTTTGAATAAAACTAGGAAAAGCCAGGTGCTTTTTGCTTTAGACACAGTATCTGAAGCTACAGCTTGGTCTTTTGTCCTTCCAGATAAAGCTACTGAATGACTTAACAAGTGCCTTAAAGACAGTAATGGGTACATTAAAGTGGTATCATTTTGAAACTGTGTAATATCTGGAGAAAGATATCCATTTTAATGGAATAATCTAGCTAAACCATGATAAAGGTAAAAATGTTCCAACCTACTTTCTTTTTTTTAATAAATTTTAAAAACGTAGAAATTTAATCTTACTGTCAATCATTCAATTTAAACAAAGCCCAAACTCTGAGATTTTGAAACCCTGAGGAGCCACAAAAAGTTTAGCCATGTAAATTGTTTGACACTGACAGCGCCTGTGCCTTATCCCAACTAGTTTGTAACTTCTGAGACCAACATAACAATCTTTGTCAAAGCCAGGAGAACAAGCAGATTCAATTAAACAAAGGTCTCACATAAATATATTAGTATGCACACTGTGACTAAACTTCTCAAAAGTAACAGGTGATATTTTTTTCATTATCATGTTTTTGATTGATTGGTTAGCAAGGATAGCTGAGTATCCATCCTCAGAAGCTGGGTCTGCTTCAGGATGTGACCTACATCATGAACATAAGAGATGAGTCAACCTAAATCAGTTGATTACTTCCGAAAATCTGTGTTTGTCCATCTTACTCTGTTCTGTAATATTGCTGCTAGGGAGTGTGCCATCATTTCTTTAGATAGCATGCAAAGTGTATTTTATATGTGGGAAAAGTGGCCTTTTTTCTGCTTTGTCACAACCTGAGGAGAGAGAAAAACATTTATGGTGAGGAACCAACTAACTGTGATCAGCAGTGGGCTTTTCAGAGGAACTTGAATGAGGACAGGATATGGCAATTAGACTGCTAACCACATTTCTTGCTGTTTTAACAGTCACAGGGTAAAAGATCCAGTGAAAATTGTCTTCTATTGAATTTAAGCTTCAGGTATGCTATATGCAAAGGTGTATAGCAATGAAAAAAATGTAACATGAATTCGTATATCAAAATAGAGAATGTGGTTGTTGTTCTTTACTAATTTTAAACTGTCAACAGTGATTTCCTGCACTTGAAGCAAAGAAACTACTGATCAAAGTTTTTTCCTTTGAGTGATGTGACAGCAGTCTGATTCTCGTCACTTCTTTTTTTAAGATGATGAATATTTTATCATGATCTGTGCATTACAGAACAACACCTATTCACAGTGCAGCAGACACATTCATCAGCATATTGAGTCTGGCTGTTCAGTGCCAGGCTCTGGAGATGCCAGACAATTCCAAACTTCTGCTGTATAAAGAACATTATTATTATTATTTTTTACCTACTTTATGGGCAGAATGCAAATGATGATACTTGCAATCAATTTTTTCCTCTTTCTTTGTAAGACTTTCCCCATCCACAATCTGGCAGGCATGCATATTGCCAACCTAAGAGGGTCTACCAGGAAAATATAACAATCTTTATCTTGTGAAGTGAGAAGCATTCCCAATTGCAAGGCCCTGGGTAACATGAACTCCAAGTGAAAAATCATTCATCAGAATTATTAGCTTTCCAGTGATTTCTTTTTTTTTTTTTGTGCCTGTACCTGTGTTTACTCAACTCTTAATAAATCTTCCCCCCCTCCCCCCCCCAATGTCATATTCTGAGCATGGGGATTCTCATACTGCAGGGGGAGAAGCTGTGGGACCAAAACCTGTTGTTTATTCTCAGACATTCTAAAAGCGTTGCTCAAAATCTTTTCATTTCTTTCATTGGCCATGAAGCATTTTGAGTTGGGCCACTAAGAGTGCAGCTGCGCTACTGTTTTAGTTCAGATTGGGGTGTGCTTATGACAGAAATCTCCCAATTTTTCCCTTAGTGAGCTTTGCTTTGGAGCGGTCATGGAATACGTGATTTGCATACCTTACAAATGAAACTTTACTGGAAGATATTCTCCAGGAGCATGCATAATGCACCCCAGTCCATGGGATTAGACTAAAGCTAGTTTTGAGTTTTACACACATACACAGGTGTCTGGGCCTCCGTACTAACTGCTTCATTCATAGATCTGCTCCTGCTGATCTGCACTACTTGCTAATGTAAACAGAGTCTAAGTCCATGAGTCGTGAAGATCTAGGATTACGTTTAATTTGTTCTTTAGTATCTCTTTGAAATTGAGATAAGGCAAAACTAGGTAGAGGTGAAAATGTCTTATAGATTCCCTGTTTATAGTTCAGGTAGCATGTACCTGAGCAGCAAGAATTCAGTATTGTTCAGATCTCACTTGAGTCTATGGCAACATATTTTTTAAAAGTAGGATAGTGTTCTAAAATATAGAGGAAGAATAAATCATATGAAATGCATTGGAGGATAAAAATCTCATAGAAAATATTAAAATACAACATTATTTGTCCAGCTGTAACTGTCGACTTATTTTGCCAAATTTCATTACGCTGGCATGAATTTATAGAGCAGGAGACTAAAGTTTATGGCTCATTAACAATAACAGTTGTACACCTACACTGTAATTCCTGAAAATGTATTTTCTCCTTTAGTACTGCATATACTGTGTGGAATGACAATAATTACAGAAACTAATTGAATGAGATAGTCATAACTCTAAAAGTCATATTAGTCATTTCAAAATGGTTTATTTCCTGAAATAAACAATCTTTACGGAGTGAACAGATGTAACATCCCTTTAAGTTTATTAAACTCATTAAATTTCCTTAAATATGTTGAAAAGTGAATGCTATGCACTTAATAGAGGGTATAGATACATGCAAGTATGAAATTCATAAAAATTAAAATCCTTAAAATGAAACTTCAGTGAAGCAGTTTTTCTCAAAAGTTTGTTTTTCTATACCTAATGGAAAATAGGATAGGTTTTCAGAATTTAATAGCCCCAGTTTGTTGAAAAATGAAATCTATGTTTTTGTCCTTGTACGGGCACAGGTGATATCCTCACCCAATGGAAGCTTTAATGATGGTGTGGTCAAAATACATCAATTCTTCCTCATTAATGCAGAGTTATACTTCCTCAGCGGTTGTCCCTTCAAGTGTACAGTTGCGGGTTTGAGGAAAAACTCCAAGCTCTGAAAAGAAGGGATGTGGATGCACATGTATCACCTCCCTCTCTCCCCAGATCTTGCAGTAGCCCGTAGGAAACACCTACAAACACTGTGTTGGGTGTTCCTGTGTTGAAAGGTGGAGAGATTAACTGCAGCGCTTCAGCAAAGGCTCAGCGTGGCATGAAGCAGTCTGGCAGAGCCCGGCTGCTTGGGGGGTAGCTGAGCCCTTTTTATAATCACAATACCACTCTGGGAGAAACAGCTTCTGAACGTTTCATTTCACTATCACGTTGTGGAGGCCCTTTCAGTGGAAAGACACAACCCTTTACGTGCCTTAGAGGGGAGATGACCGTAGGTTGAGGTTTTAATGAAGAAGAGGTAAAGACTTACATTTCATGGCATTGTAAGGAGGAATGTGAAGGACCTGTTGTGTAGGTGAGTTTCTGTAGTGCTGTGTGTGGAGCACAGAAAATGCTACCCTGTAGGTCCTGTTAAAAGCTGTGTGTAATAGAGCATTGCTTGATGAACGCGTGCTTGGGGTTGGATGTGTCCACCTTCACTCTGCACTTATCTTCAAGAACTTGAGTTTTACATGTTGGTCTTGTGGTGGTGGTTTGTTGGTTTTTTTGGGTTTTTTGGTTTTTTTTTTTTTTTTCCCCTGCTGAAAAGGTTTGGGAGTACATCAGGCAATCCTAATTCTGCACTAGGTTTTTGATTTTTTTTTTTTTTTTTTATTGCTGACTCTTGCCTTTTTGTTGTTTTAATAGATGATGAAGGGTTATTTGAAGGAGTTAGTGATGATTTCAACAATTCTAATTTCCAGAGGTTGTTTCCTATTTCAGTTCAAGATGCTATATATGAATTTGGACTCTTATTACTTGATATGGTATGGTTTAATAGTAATGGACTACGGAAAAACAGTGTAATGTGTTCACATATAGTGCACTTTTACTCTTCCCACTGCACACTTCTGAGATTATACTTGATTTTTGTTAGTAGTGTACTTGTTTTTTAATGCCTCTACTATTTTCAAAGATTTTTGATCTGGTTGTTGTATGTTTACTGCAGGTGTTTTGTCTTCAGCAAATGGGAACCCATATTCAGAACAAAGTAAAAAAAAAAAAAAAAAAATCTTTAATCAACAGTTATCTGCTTTGCTCCATTTAGTAGGGTTTTTATTTACAAAATAATTATGTGAATTTCCTCCTGGTGGAGAGTCATTTAATACAAACTCTTTTACTTGTGGAATTGCTTTCACTGACATTTGATGCTGACTATCTTCATCAACATTCATCCAGTGTGTCATATAAAACAAGGTGATAAAAGTACCCTTGCACCCTAGGGTGTTACATGTACAGCCATTTTTCTCCACTTTGCTTTCTTTTACCAGTCACTATATCGTTGGACTGCAAAACCTAATTGTAGTATCTTCTGCTCTCCTAAACAAGCTCATTTTTCTCCAGCCTAACCCATCAGAGGTGCTGTCAATCAATGAGAAACATGTCACACACAGATCAGGGTGGCAAAGGGCTGCAGTGTTTAGGCTATTCACAGGAAATACTTAAACCATTTTGCATTAAACCCTAGATTTTTCTATTTGCAGTCTTATCAAATGAATCCTAAATTTTTATCTGCTCTGTGTCTTCAACAACAAATTGTAAACAAAACAGATAAATGCTAAGAATAGGTCTGTATAATGCAAGAAAAAAATCCAAGGCTAAGAAGGTATTTCCTCCTAATAATTTTGAATATGATACCTGGATACAGCCAATTTCCCTGTCGTATCACAAGTGACTATAATGGAATCTAATAACCATTGGAAATTATATTACTTTGCACTCTTCCTGTATCTAAGGGGGACAGAAACCTAAAAGCAAGTGGATAGGTCAAAATAGGGTGACTTTGACTCAAACTCATTGGCTACAAGTATTCATTATAAACAAAATCTGTCAAATCTTTTCACTAATAAGGGTGTAGATCTTATTACAGCCTCAGGACAGTAGTAACTTTTTCTCTGACATATTATGTGAATTTTATGTGCCTACTCTATAAAAACTGCACAGGTTCCATAGCAATTTTGATACTTCTGTGATACATGACGTGACAGCATGTACCATTTTTCCTTCTTCCGTGATAAATTGTCCCCACCACTCTCACTCATGCTAGAGTGCTGCTAGAAATCAGAATTTCATTTTGATGTCACTAAAAGCTAATATCAATAATTAGGCTTTGATGTTTGCTCTGGCAAGAATAACTTCTTTATTGTTATTGCACTGCTTCATTACTTAGGTTAGCAGTTTCGAAACCATGAGTCAAGAATGACAGGATGAAGTCTAAGAATTGATTTAGTAAACATTAGAGATAATCCCAAACTTGCAGGAGGAAGAGGTCCCATATGAATGTTGAAAATTTGGGGGTGGTTCATTTGAGAGTATCTCTCCATATTTCTTTGTTTCTGATAAGCATTTACACATACCTAAACAAGAGGCATGAAAGGCAGGCATCAAATGGCTCCTTGCCCTTGGTGACTAATGGCATCTCACTACAGATGTAGAAGCACAGGTCTGAGGCTTGCTCCAAACTGCTGTGAAACTCGTCTCCCCTTAGGTTTGGGTGTAAAAACGACTACCTGATCACCTCGGCTGGGAAATGTAAACTGGTGGACATGGTGCTAACTGTTTTGCCCCTTTGGATGCATTCAGCTACAGGCAGAACTGACAAAACCGTTAGCTCTAGCTGCTGGTTGGGACTGTGCAGATGGTGGTAGGATGCTCTAGGTAAGACTGGAGCATGTTCTTTTTGGCCAAAACCATGCATCTGGGTAAAAGGTTCCTGAGCCTGCCATGCCCTGTGCTTTTCAGTTGGCCAAGCCTCCGCAGTGTTCTGCGGCTTATCTGAAATAAAGGTGATGTGGAGGGCTTGAAATTTCAAGTTAGTTTTGTTTGGTGGGTTTTTAAACAGGCATTTTTTATATTTTTTGTTTTGTTGTTGCCCTGAAGCTCATGAAAACTGATTTAGTGGCTGGTTTGGTGAAAGCACAAAACCAGTATGGGCTCGTTGAGGTACTGGGACGGTTAATTCAGATCCTCATTCCCCAATTTACTCATTTGAAAATTTGATACTTGCAGTTACTCTCCTTGGAAGGTACTCTAACTAAGTGTTAACTAAGTATCACATGGTTTTTGATGATTCTATTAATGAATCAAAATATATTTATCAGTAAATAAATAATGTAAATATTTTGCTAATACTTTGTTAATTTTAATAAGGGAAAATATAGACTGTGAAGAAATATTGAGATATGTTGTTAATATAAAGGCATTTTGACAGAAAAAACTATTCAAAATATTTCAGCCTTGTTTTATGCATATAAACGTATCACTTCTTGAATTTCATTCTGGTGGACATTCCGAGTCTCTTGATATGTCGCTTGAAATGTATTGCGGAGGACTCTTGAACTAAGAGCATGATAACTCACTGAACTGTCGTTATAGCAGCTTTTTGTTTGGTAAAAGACAAAAGGACCTTTCTCTGAAAGCCTCTCGTGGCATGGGTAGCGCGTTGGGTGAGGACAGGGTAACTGAAATGGCAGACGTAGTAGTCTTGTCTGGGGCCCTAGGTTTACAAGCCTACAAGAGGACGCTAATCTGCTACTGCATGTAAATATGTCTT
>WAAD01012340.1:47940-78569 GCA_013389945.1 Fregata magnificens | reverse complement strand
GTGGTTTTTTTTTTTTTTTTTTTTTTTTTAATAAACTCAGGGAGGACTTGAGCAAATTAGTCAGGCTTCTCATTTCCTTTCTGATTTCATTGGATGTGACTATTAAAGGTTCAGGGTCTGTGGCTGTACTAGTCGTCTATAGATGAACCAACTCTTCGGTATTTGGGTCTGTGAAAGACCTGTGATTTCCTATTGGGAGATCTTCAATTCAGTGACCTGGGACATGTAACCCAGAAAAAAGAGGAGGTCCTGCCTTCAGTAATGCTTTCTTCTTTCGTCTTGGGCTCATTTACCAGCCCCTCAGCCAGAGTCCAATACCTCTCTAACTGGGTTCTCACATATGTACCCCAGGACTTTGATTTAGCAGAGTGATACAGCAATATACTGAAATCGCAGCACAAGCACAGTATAGCAATTGCAATACACAGTGGAATTACAATACAAACGTACTGAACAAATTCCCATTACTGGTCTCTAAATGCTCGCTGTCATGACACTGTGTGTCCCCAGTTGCCAGGAAGGAATATGTGGGTTGAACCCAGCTCAAGCCAGTTGCTCTCTTCCAAGCTGATTTTGTGAGTTGTTCAGTTTTTATACTTTGTTTTGGGCTGAGTCACAGCCATGCTCCCCTCCCACGCTGGTCTGGCTAGCTCAGGAAAACATTACTCTCCACTAGTTATGTCAGGGAAGGTTGTTTATGCAATCTGATGACTGAGTGATACAGCTGTATACCTAAAACAAAGGTTACCATCCAGTCCTCCTTGTGTTGAGATCATTTCAGCTTTCTTTATCACAGTTCATCATTTATTCCTTACATTCTTCCCTGAGCTCATCATTCTTGCCCATCTCCTCCGGACCTTCTCCTATTGTGGGGGTCAGTCACACATTCCCACACCGTCTTTTTGCAGGAATGTCCTCACACATGTCTTTTGCAGGAAGAAGTAACTTTTTTGGCTTCAGATGTTTTACAGTCTGGACCTGTGGCTCGGAAAGGAAGGAATTTTCAGGGGTGGTACTTTTTTTACGTTAAGAGGAAGGGATCTTGTTCTGGGCTTAAGAAATCCCAAGACTCCCTCCTGCACTTTCAGGTTTAGGATAATAACCACAGCAGCTGGCTCTGCAGAGAAGGAAGCTTCAGGATACCCACTTCCACAGCTCAGTCCAGAGTTCTCACTCTTTTTTTGTGGGGGTTTTTGGTTTTGGGTTTTTTTTTTTTCCCTTCTTCTTTTCTCGTATTGATAGGATCAGACTCTTCATTCATCAATTCACTGATGTTGATGCTGTCAGGTCCAGAGGAATGGCACCTGCATGCAAAGAAAATCTAACCAGAGAGAGAGTTGTCCCCAAGCCGGCTGTGAGACACCAAGGTGCAATCTTCTGCTCTCGCTAGAGCACATACCACGTGAGCTCAGGCCACAGAGGCTGGCCTTACTGATAAATGTTTCCATTTCTAGTATTTCAAGCTTGATCTACACTTGCAGGCTTGTCTCATAGGTGTCCTGAGCTGATATGGTGTCTTATCAAGGGATTTTGTGGTGGCAGTTTATCTGAGGGACTCCAGGAGACACTGCCAGATGAAGGAATATTTGTGGTGTTATGTCCAAGGACTGAAAAAGAATTTATTTATCAATAACGTCAAATTATGCAGTCTGTATGTACATTCAGTTCTTATCTTCATTTCTCTCTTTCTGAGTCCAGACAGGAAAATCTTTTTATTAGTTTTCTTTTCTTTGACTGACAAGGGACTGAAATTGCTCAACGTATCCAGCACGGCGAGGGACTGGCTGGGTTCTGCGCTACAGGTACTACAGCATGGAAATCTGGTTGTGGATAATAGGATATAGGTCTATCCCCCCAAGTGAATGTGCATGTGGCTATTTCAGCCTGAGGAACTCTAGTTATTTGGAACTAATATGTTTAAAATGTACACACACACAAACCACAGCTATAATATCAGTGGAGTTATCTTTCTTTGATACTGCCATCAGCTGACAAAATCAGATTTCCTGGTGGTAACTTTTCATAAGACTAAAAAACTATACATATATATGTATATATGTAATATCTTTTACACTCAAATGTTCAAGCAAGCTTGTGATGACATCATAATTAATCTAACAGTATCACTCTGTTGATAACCATTCTTCCATCAAAACTGACATTTACCTCTTGGCCTGTCTACTAAGGTTGTTATGACTTGCATTTTTTGCTTCATGATACATCAGCTTAATAGCTGTCAGGTAATTGACATGTATATAACTTCAGTGATAAGGTGTAATTAAATTAAACTAATATCTGCAAATGGTGCTTCCTTGCGTTGTTCCCAATGCTGCCTGACAGACTGGATTCCTACACCAAATCAAAAACCTCCTTCAAAAGCCTCCTTCAACACATTTTACTCCTTCAGTCACAGAAGAAATCATAAGCTTACACATGCAGCAGATGACATTGGCCTTGCTTGTTTTTCACAGTACGATCACCACAAAGTCTTGCGAGCATGCTGCTTGCTGAACCCATCATCTCTGTGATGAGGTACAACTGTAGAAGTAGGACTTTTCTCCCCGCTAGAAATCTTTTATAATCTTGAACTTTATCTCATTTTCTCTGGCTTTTTCTTGTGTGCCTTGCCTTGCTCCTCTACAGCATCACTCTTCTTCCATACCAAAGGTTCATTTGATCTTTTCTTTCAATACTTTCAGAATTTAAACATCTGTGTTTCTTACCACGTTTGCCTTTTCTGATCTTTTATACACAGTAATGAGACACTGCTCAGTCACAGAGGTTGTCAGCAATTGAGCACTGGGGTATTTGGAACATGGAGCAGTAACCTTTTATTATGGACTGGTAACTTTTTACTGTTTCATACTATAAAATGTGCCACAGAGATGAAAATGCAAAACACTGTTGGAGACAGCATTGGAATGAAAAGCATGTCTCAGTTGAAGACTGCTTTGCGTTAACGGATGAGTTTGGCCTGAGGAAAGAGGAGGCTTGCTTATTATTTCAATGGGTTTTACTCTCCGTGCTTTCAAGCTGAGTTTTTACTTCTATTCTACCTGTCTCTTGATTCCTATATATATGACAATATATATAAGAGGTATAAAAGTGAGCTCAGCGATTCTCAGGGGAGCTCAGAGCATTTCTGAGCAATGTCTTCACCACTGGCGTAACTTTCCTCCCACAGAAATCAATAGTCAAAGTCCTGCCTGTGCTGAAATGCTGAAAGCCTAACTCTGAACATTTTGGGCAAAGCCTTGCTGAATCCCATGGGGCTGGGATTTCTTCTTTGGCGTTGCTGAAAATGGTATCGTTGTATCATTGGAAAGTCCACCATGGGTTTTTCTCATCAGCCTTCTGCAGAAGAGGGGGCACTGGGGCAGCGTCATTGTCTCAGACAAGGCTAAGCAGCATCGTTCCTTGGCAACAAAGTCACGAAGCCATATATGGCTTCACCTGCTAAGTGTTTGATCGTGATGTCACAATGGGAGATGGGCTGCACAGCAGTGTGACAGTCTGCTGTGCTGCTGTGAGATCACGGTAAGGTAAAATCCAGCTGCAATGATAAATGGTTATTTACCTGAGTGAAAAAGATGTCTGATAGCATTCCTAGCCAAATGGTCATCCCCACTACCCGCAGAGAAATTAAAATCTGAAGCGTTCCTGCAGGTTTTCTTTTGCTCCTTTCGATTTTGCTGATTATCTGATGCATCTGGAGTTAATGCATCATGCTCTCTGGGCTTGCTGAGAGCCCCAAAACATTGCAAACCTTATGAAACCAGTCTGTTGGCTGACTGAAATGTCATTTGAGGCCGGCACATTGCATTGGAAGTGAATGTGAGGAGTTGCCCCAGTGAGGACAAATAAGGGTGATAACGTGGAAAAGGGTGACAGCAGCCCAGTTTGTTTCATTAGGGCCTGAGGCAGTTAAAGGGCCTTTTTGGGCCTTTGTGGAGTTTAGTGGGGGTGGCATTTGGTCTGCAAGCTCTACAAGAGCCATGGCAAGTTGTCTCCTGGCACTCTTCCCTGTCATCTGTCGACCTGCCAGGGTCTGGCCCTGCACTTATCAGCCTTCCTTTGGAGAGCTGGACCTCTTCCCAGCCCCAGACCCCCGCGCCATGGGAGTAGTCTGCAGAGCATTTTGGCTGTCATCCCATGCGTGCCTCCTCCTACTAATACACACAAACTGTTGGACTGTGCTCCCAGTTCAGGGACTTATTCCAACCCAGCCTTTGTTTGCCATTAGATGGAGTTACCTAAATACCTTTAGTTAGGTTAATTCTTATGATTAGGCACAGACAGGCCATTAAAACAATTATAGGAAATAGGATATTCTGGCATGGTAGAAAAGGCAAATCTAGTTTTTACATATTTTTATAAGTAACATCAATTACGGTTTCTAGTGAGGTGAAGCTGTAAACATTTGGGGTTTGTATTCAGCTTCTCTGGCTGGACAGAAGCAAGATAAATGACGGGTGTCAAAGATGTCATCCACCAGAGACAGCTTTTTGGGTGTCAAAACCTCTCAGTTTGCTGTTTTAAAACTTTAAACTATTTGATGAACTTGCACAGCTTTCAGATATATCCATTGGTTACATATACCACCAAATAATTACAGGACATTCTACTAGCTAATGTTACCTTCACATCCCTTCTGTTATGATTATATGTTGACAAAAACTTAATTTTTGCAAATTACATAAAAAACCATACTCTGACTTCACTCGGAAACTGTGAAGGCATCTCATATGCTGTGCTTTGTTTACACTCATGTTTAATATCAAGTGTTTCCATAGTCCCAGGCTAATTGGTATTACTCAGAACTGTTCTGTTGTAGATATAGGCTATTATGCATGCATGTTCAAGGCCTTTATTTCTTCTATACTCAATACTCTTAGACATCTTGTACGGAAACTGAAAAACCACCAAAAAATCACCTAATATCCATTGTTTCATTTGTGCCACTCAGAAGTCTAACTGGGTTTTGTTTGTACATATTCATAAGCACAATTGTGAAAAAATTTAATGTAACAAGCAAATACCTGGAGGTAGACAACACTGTCTTTTAAGCACATAGGTAGACATTCAAGGGGACTATATCTCCTTCTGAACTGGAAATAATGGCTTCATATAATAAGTTATTACAGACAGGAAAATCCAGAAGTTATTGTATGTGAAAGCTGGTTTCTGGGTCTACATTTAAGTGTACTATCTGTTCATGAGCCAGTGAAAATGGAAGCCCAAAATATGCCACAGTTGTTCAAAATGATGGTCCTACATATTCTATCTCCTTGGTTCCCACCTGTGAACATATCTACCTAATCTTAAGAAAGCTCTAGAAGGAATAAATATTATTCTTTATAAATTATTTGACACTAACCCTGATAATACAGGCTCAGCATGGCAAGCAGGCATCTCTGGCTAGAAGGCTCACAGCTCAAACCATCAGGAGGTAGTCTTCAGAACAGCAGTGGGCTGACTTGAGCCCTACTGTGACATGACTGGAGAAGGACAGGAGCGAGTTAGCGGGAGGTATTAAATGAAGAACCTCTTGCAAATTCCCCCACCACTGTTTTCCCATGGAGAAGCTGGCTTTACGATGCTGGTTAGGGTGACCACTGTGACAGAGGTGAGATCTGGTCTGCTGACTGGCTGCTGCCAGAACAGTTTCTGCTTTTTAACCAGGGGTGATCTGAAGTAAAATGCATGCACTTCATAGGAGCTGCCCTGTTCAACTGAGTGTCCCGACTGCTATGTTAAAATTCCCATTTTGTAAAATTCTTGGCTGTAATGGAGCTGAGTGGGGGGACTTTGCTCTCGGCGTGCTACAGCCTCCAAAATATGAGTCCAGGCTGGGCCCAGACCTCCTTCTTCCTGGGCAAGAGTTGCAACCATCTGATATCATGCAAAAGATGGGTGCGTCTCAAACGTCAGGGGTCTTGCTCCCAGGAGGACTAAACAGCCTGGATCCTGGGTGGCTGAAGATGCTTGGCATTGCCAGCGGCTCCTAACTTAAGCAAACCCAGCCACCATTTGGAGATGGAGCATTTCTAAGCAGAGCAGGTTCCGTTTCGCTTTGCGGGACTTCAGCATCTTCTCATTTGGTGAGCACCTAGAAAATCAGGCATGTAAAATCTCAGCAAAACAGTGCCTGAATGAGGCAGCCACACTGCACTCACATTGTCTGTCGGCCAAACAGGGAGCCTTTTAACATTTCTGGCTCCAGTTTTGAGAGGGAGGGCATGTAAGGGGTGACGAGGCATGATGCTGATGAATGCTTGGCAGGGGAAAGTTTCTGAAGAGCCCTCAAGTGCAGGGAAATGGTCAGAACAAGTCTGAATCAACTAGAGGGGTGGTCACCTCAGCACCCAAGCAAGGTTTTAACACTTGTTTGGTTTTGGGTTTTGTCTTTTTTTTTTTCCTGTCCTCTTCCAATTTATTTCTGAAAGCTAAAGATGAAGGCACAGGCATCTGTCCTGTAGCTCAGCGGCCCATGTTGAGGAGCTATGTTTCTCAGCCCCCGAGTTTTGTGAGGCTGAATGTGGCTAAGACAATTGGTGCAACTGCNAAAAAAAAAAAAAAAAAAAAAAAAAAGGTAGAACAACTCATGATGTACAAAAATCTGAGTGTGAGGGTTGTGTTCATGAAGCACAATCTGATAAGGCTATTGTATACTTGCAGATTTGAGTATACAATATCTAACGTTTTTCCACAGAAATGCAACTCTTAATATGCATGCTGAAAATGCACACGATGGAGAACTTGTTAACTGCAGAAATAACTGTCTTTCTGTAATCCAAGCAGGTAGAAAGAGGCATAGAGCAGCAGAGAAAAATGCACAACAGCAACTGCAATTCTTTTTATTGAAACATCATGAAAAAAGCCACAAGCACTGAAACAACATCCAGTAACGTAATGAAGAAAGAGACAAAATAATATGGGCCTCCAAGCATTCCTAGCAAATATGTTAAGTTTTCATCTTCTGGACAACAGAGAGTTGTTATCTGTGTCAAGATATATTTCTAAAGCTAAAAAGAAACCTCCTTGTGAATCGTGTGTGGACGATGTGGACCCACAAAGCAACCGACTCTGCAAACTCAGGAAAAGATTATAAAGAGCAAATGCCCTCAAACACAGGCAGGAACAGAGCTTGTAGACCTCATCCAATTTCTGACAAAGCATTTGGTTTTGCTATGGTATCTCCAAGGGAGTTTCCCACCCTCCCATGCCAGATACAGCGGCTCCAAAAAGAAAATCTGTCAGCGACCACAATTCAGGCTGCGTGGCAGGGCTATCGTGTCCGAAGACAAGTGGATGAAATGAACAAAGCTGCCTCCAGGATTCAGGCAGCTTATCGAGGCCATAGGACACGGCAGGAATTGCCCTGTGGGTTTTACGATTGCCTTGGGGATAAAAAACCTGTATCAAATTGGAAGGAGAAAGCAGAAAAGAGGACAATGGTGCTCCCTCTTGTGATGGAACGCGGCGTGTGTCGGGATAAGGGCTCCCAGGCACCAGGTGCTACCACTGAAAACGAGAGGCTGAGAGGTCAATGCAGAGATAGACATGAACCAGGTGCTTCTGTCGTTCCTGGAGCGGTTATTTTCAAAACAGAGTTTTCTCTCACGCCCTGCAAAATCTTGACCCTTGCTAATAGTTTGCTTACCCCTGAAGTCTTCCAGGCCTTGACATCTGAACAGCAAGTCCATGATGCTGCAGATAAAATTTGGGCTGCGAGGAGCATTTACCAAAGCAGAGATGAGCTTGAAAAAATGGAAAGACAAGCTGAGAAAATAGCAGAGCCGAGCCAGATCTTCATTTACAGTTATCAACTCAGACCAAACAGTTGTGAAAATGATCATATTTCAGAGCTAGCTAGTGTCACCAACATGCAGGAATTGACCACAGAGCCCCAAGACATGGTGCCACGTCCTGAACGAGACCTCAGTGTAAAGTTAGAACTGGAAAAGGAAAACAAAGAGTCTAATGCAGAGGGCAATGCACCATCTATTAGAAATACTAATATGGTGAAGAGCCTGTGCACCTCCAAAAGGTCCATCTCCCTACGTGTCTCCAGTCCCAATGGAGCAGTGGAAGGTTTTTACAGGGAAACAGGCAGCGGGCAGTTGCATGGCCTGTACACTGTCAGAAGGCACAGGGACTCAAAGCTGTCTCAAGTCTGCATTCACGTAAATGTGGTGGAAATGGGAAGGAGGGCAAGCACGAGTTCGTCACGGTAGGAAGGCGCCAAGGAAACCCAGGTCTGGAACAGCTGTTGTTCTGCAAAACCTTGTCCCTGTACTTGCAGAGCCCAGTCACCACTGAAGAAACTGCCTGAACGCAGCTTGAAAGTGAATTTAGTTCTGGCAGCCTCCGTCAAGGATTTCCGTCAGCCCTTTCCCAGCTTGCTGTGCTAAGTGGCTGCTTGTTCCCTAGCTCACACAAAGACCTGTTTTCCCTTGCCCGCTATGTGAAAGAGGTTAAATCTCTTGAGGCAAGCTGTAACTGCTGCCACAAACAGGTCCATGCACAAGTGCAAAATTCTTGCATATTTTTAGAGCTCGTTATCTAGCCCCAATTAACATGCAGAGTTCCAGCTACAAATGCATCATTCAAAGCATGAGTTTTCAAAACTACGCGCGTTACGTTGGGGTCCCAAATAAAGCTTACACGGCATGTAATCTGCATCGTAGCCCAAACAAGTCCGACGGATCAATTATATCCACAGACCTTAACACAGCACGGCCCCGGGCACTCCAGCGAAAGTGCTGCCTGCACCTCAACGCGGTGCTGCCTGCACTGCCCGGGTCCTGCCAGGGAGGGGTGCTGAAACAGCACGGGAGAGGAGGGAGGGAAGCGTCCACAACGCAGGTTGAAAAGGAAAAAGGCAAGGAGGAGGTGAAAGGACCTTCTCTCGGCGTGAGAGAAGGAAAAAAAGGAGGAGGAGGAAAGTGGCGGCTGTGCTGGGGCACCGCGGGAGAGGTGAAGGACGGTGGGATGCGGTGCAGGTCCCCGTGGGAAAAGGGTACATGGAGGAGGAGGAAGAGATGGAGGGCAAACAGCAGGGAGGGAGAGACTGAATGGGGTTGCGCTTGGTGGGGCCTGTAAGCAAGCCAAGAGGAGTGACAGCAGGAAGGTGCCTGGCGGGGGTGGGGGGGGGACGGGGAGCTGAAGGAGAGCGGAGAGGCTTCAGGGTGTATGGGCAGGTGGATGGCTGGCCGCAAACTCTGTGCCCTCTGGCACGTGGAAGTGCTTGGTGCTGCAGAAGTTGCTGGTGAGCTGGGCTAAAAACATCCCTTGCCTGGAGAAGATGCATGTTTTAGGAAGCTGCTGATGGGTGGAGGTGTCTGCTGATGGCCAGGACTGAGAGCAGAGAGGATCGGAGGGGAAGCACCAGCGCAAAGATGAGGCTCCAGGAGTGCTACCCTTTACCACCCCACTTTTGCTCCAGAAACTGTCCCTCACCCCTTCGGGACTGGTGTTCGCCTGCTGGCTCCCTGTGTGGTGCGAGATGGCACAAAGGCGACTCAGTTCTCCCTTGGAAGCTCTGGGGAGCCTGGCTCCATCCCAAATACTGGTACCCCAGGCATGCCTCCCTTGGCTCCTGGCATACCAGCCCCAGGGACCAGGGAGGCTGAGGCAGGTTTGGGAAGGAGAAGGCACTTCCACCTGGAAGGAGCCTCCTGCCCCATAGCTGCTGCAACAGCCTCACCTCTGCAGCCTCTTTATTCTCTCCCCTACAGCTAACAACCCTGGCGGTGCTGCAAACCCCTCTCCAGCTCTTGGTTCTGGAAACGGGGCCTCTTGGTTCTGGTTCGCAGCATCTCCCATCCATGTCCTTCCTCCCCACTGTCCTTCTCCCCTCACAGGTCACCAGCCAGCACTGCCACCTCTCCCTGTAAAACGTGTTTTCCACACTTGGCTGCGTGATGCCTTCGGGTAACATGGCTTGGCACTCTCCATCACAACCTCAAGTTTTCAGTTGCTCCTAATATTAACCATGTGGGCTCAGACTGATGGATTGGTGCCTCTAGGTGGATTTCCCTTTTTTTCCCCCAGGAGTTTGAGCTGCCCAGAGCGTGAGGCCCAGTTCCAGCGTTGCTTGTGCTCAGGCAGCTCTCGGCTCTTTGCAGCCTGGAATTGCAGCCTGGTGTCAGTTACAAATCCCATGAAACCTGTGGAAAAGCGAAGGCAGGTTCTCAACAGAGAAGATTCAAGTTTTACCCAGGAATTCATTTGCTGTCTTGGGGTGCATGCCCCCCATGCTTCATGGCCCGGCTGGTAAAATGTGTACCTCCCTTCTGAAAATGTTGGAGAGCATGGCTGGATAAAGACATGTAAACAGAAAGCATCATCAGCAAGCAAACAGAATTTATTTCTCCAGTACCCTCCTCCAGTTGCCAGATAACTCTGGAAGCCAAAGATCAGGCAAGCTAGGTCCTTACCCCTTGTCACGATCTAGGCAGTGGCTGGAGGCAATGGTAAAGCAAACACACATCCTATTTCCCTCCAAGCAGCTACCATGTAGTGGCAAAAAACCTACTCCTGTAGCCAGCTAACAGATTAACTTCATTACCTCAAGGCAGCAGACTAAAGCCTTACGAAAACAAGTTTCTCTCCAGTCTGTGATACAGCACTGTCTAACACAGCAGTGCCTGGATGCGATCTCAGGCAGTAATTACAATCAGAGGTGTCAGTGGCCAAAGGCTGGGGCTTGCAGTCATGAAACTGTGGTTCAGCAAAGGTCATGGATGATGCCTGAGGGTGCTGAGCCCTGTACAGGACCAGAAACACGCTGGAAAGCATGGGGTGGTCTGCACAGAACATTTTTAAGGGGTAGCTTTGTTGCAGAAAAATTTGCATCAGGCTGGATAATTGTGTTTAGTCCACGCCCAACTTTATGGCAGGTTGTGGCGCTGGCTGTCCACACCACTGCAGCCAAACATCCCCTGTTCATTTGATGCCAGCATAAAAAAAGGACCCTTACTGTGCAACTGGATGAGTCATGTGCTTATGCCTGGTCCTGATCTAATGAGTAAACTGAGCAGTCTGGTAGTGACAGCAGCTGGTGCTAACAAGACACTTCATTCAAGACAGTCTCTTGATAGTACTGTTGTTTTTGAGTTACTTTCTGCAGCCGGGATAAGGAAAGCTGCAGAGGAAAGCAGCTGCTCCTCCAGCCCTGCCAGGTGAACACTGGCAGAGCCGAGGAGCTAATGAGGGCCCTTGCAGATTTCCCGTGTGTAGTACTGTAGCGGAAAAGGCAAACCCACTGAGCTGCTGCCAGTGGACTGCCCAAGAGCTACGGAGGAGGCAGGCTGCAAGTCCACAGCAGCACAAATGAGGTGATAGGACACTACAAGAAGGTTACTGGTGGCAGCAACATGACTTTGAACCACACTGAAATGACATCTTTGTCACTACAGGAAGCTGAATAATCTGATAGTTACAGTTGCCAGTTATCAATCCTCTATGAGGACCTTAGATAAGGCAAATCTGAATCACATAGCTTATGACTGTACCAAAATCTGGGCCACTGCACGAAATGAGCCCAGCTGTTGCTGAAAAAAACAGGCTTCCCATATAAAAGTCAGCAAGCAATTGAATTCCTCTAGGTTACGAATGTGTATCAGTGGACGAAGACAAACTCTGAGAATATGCAAATAGCCACGAATGGTTTTGTTTGCAGCAAATGTGTGGGATTACTGTGCCAGCACAGAGACAGAAAGAATAGCCAGAAAGAATAAATCATAGCAGGAAGAGTTTCAGGTCTGGGTGCAACTAAAATAATTTTGCACGACTCTTCCTTGAATCTGAAAATTTCAGGGAAAAAGCTCCTCTTCAGAGAAAGATGGCAAAGCGACTTTCATTTGGGAAGAAAACCTAGAAGATCCTGAGATCCCTTGGCAGAGGAGCAGCAGCGGGACAGGAAAAGAGGAACCCGCGTCCCTTTTGATACCAGCAATTTCTGGCTGCTTCTGAAAGGAGCCCTGTCCAAGGTGTCGCTGGGGAGGAGTGACACCTACAGAGCAACTGGCTAAATAATCAAAGGCCCCATCACTCTCATTGCTAAACACAAGGCCCTGAGGCAACATACTCTGTTAAGCTGTGCCAATAGACAGCACCATGCAAGCATTTCTGTGCTGTTGTCTGTGATGATTTGAGTATGAGTGATGAGATATAAATTTAGAAATCAACCCTGTTTTCTCACCTATATTTTACTGGTTTTTTCCTCCCAAAATCCATTCTATAGCTGTAAAACTGCAAATGTAGTATGAAAAGTGAATAAGCTAAGTTAGGTCTGTAGGGAGGGTGCCTCTTTTGTTAGACCAACTGATACAGCTGGAGTAAACAGACAATCTTTCAGGCATGTGATCTATCTTTGGGTCTGATCTGCAGCCTGTTTTTTTCTCCAGCTGTAGCTGGCAGCATAATAAAAGATTTCTCCTCCTTAAAAACCTTGCCTTGCTTCTACTCCTAGACTGCAGTAGCTATAGCCACCCAAATACCACCACAAACAAATCAGTCAGAGTTTAGGACCCAGAGCCCTGTTTTAGGCTTACGGGATGTGACAGCTGACTGAAAATCAATGAAGTGTGATTTACGGAGCATGATAATGAAGCAAGATAAGGCTCAAAAGGTGCTGTCTTGCCTTGCAGACTCAATTGTCCGCCTTGATTTTTAACTAGATTGTTTCAGTTCCCTACTAGGATGAGACCGATTTGCTTATGAAAACAAAAGATCAGATTTAAAGGAAAAGCCACCTTGGTGCCCATGCTTTGCCTAGTGCTCTTTGCACTGTGTCTGAGCTGCTCAGGTAAGTGCAATTTCTTCTTCTTCCAAGACGAGATGCAGATGTTCAAGATTTTTTTTCTGCTGGCCAGTTAGCTGCTACTTACTGGGAAAAGGTAGATGCCAGCTTCCCTTGGTCCTCTTCTTAACGCTGTCTGACTAGCAAAAGAGGGCTGTATCAGCCGCTGCCTTTGTATTGCAACCACAGCCAGTTTGGCAACAAGGTTTTAATAACTGGTGTGGGTGGTTGGTCGCTGGGTAGAAGTTAACAAAAAAATCCTAAGCTCGACTCTCACTCCTGGAGGGAGTTACGGGAGAATCTCCATCACCAGGAGGAAAACTGAAACGCCTCGGGCAAGCTGATGACAGGCTAAGTGTCCTGCCTGTATTTCTTGGGGTGTTTTGCACATTTGTTTAGCAGACTCCCTGCCCCAGCACTCCTGCTCCTGTGCCTGTGGGGAACTGCTGCTGGCTTGGACCGCAGAGAGAAACAGGAACCAGGGGGAGCGGGGAGATGGCAAACAGTGCTTGGTTACTGGTACATGCAGTAACCTGCCAGGGAGCTCCCCAACTCTGTGCACCACATGGTAAATTCAGGGATGCATCTGTCCTATGGCCACTTCTCTGTTTTTTCAAAGGCAGTGCT
This sequence comes from Fregata magnificens, assembly GCA_013389945.1. Lineage (NCBI taxonomy): Eukaryota > Metazoa > Chordata > Aves > Suliformes > Fregatidae > Fregata > Fregata magnificens. The sequence continues at coordinate 65,134 of WAAD01012340.1, read as the reverse complement.
ACTTTGTTCAGTGTTTTCTCCATGACTTTATCTAACTTAATCATCAGATTGATCAAAGGAGTTGTTAGGCTATTTTTAGTGCTTGATATGTCTTCCTTCTCATTAAAAACTTCTGCTTTTAAACTGTCCTCCTGCAAGCACTGAGGCTGTCTTATAAGGACGCCAATCTTGTTCCCTCTGGCTTTCTTCTTTGTGAGACTTCACTAGTCTTTTTCACTCTTTTCTGTGGCTGCCCCAGCAGCTGAGAATCAACACATCCAGCCCCCCAAACCAGCTTTACCCCCTCTCTGCTATACCTGCTTGGAGCATTAGGGCCCTTGGACTTCATGTGAGGTACAGGCTGTGAAATGGCACTGGTTTCCTATGAGGGAGTTCATACACAGCCACGGACACTGTGCCTGTGGGGTGTGTGGTTGCGTATGTGCGTGCAGGGAATTATACACAAATAAACCCAGAGCGATGTATTCCAGCATTAAGACAAATCTGGTTTTGATCCTGCATGTTTTGGGGTTGTGGATTTTGTCTATTCAATGGCTTTCCCATTAAATCTCCTATGAACCTCCTAAAGGGAAAGCAAAAGGGCTGGGAGCCGGGGTCTCTGCAGAGACTTTTATGTGTCAGGGGATTGGACCACTGAAGTTGTGGGTAGTGAGGGGGGAGAAATATGTTCTTTCTCTTCCTTTGTTTGTGGATGCAATGCCTGTCTGGCATGTTTGGGCAGGCAATCCAGTTTCCTAGGACAGACCCCAGACTCCGTCCCCCATTTGCTGTGGTGGAGCTACGGTTAGCCCTGGCCTGAGAATAAACCCTGGAGCAAGCAAAAGGGGCATTTGTGGTTTCCCAGTTGGTAATAGCAGACCTCAAAGGCTTGTGACAAAGTGGCAAGATACAGGGTGGCCGCAGCGGCTGCTATAAACTGTATTGACAGCTGCATGAGCCCATTCCTGGCTGTGGTGCAGAGCAGGTGGAAGGGAGTGTGAAAGCTCCCTCTGACCAGCTGGCCTCCACCTCCCCAGGGCTTGGTAACCCCACCACAACTGCACGTCCAACAACAGAAGACAAGCACAGCCTGTGCTACAACATCTGACAGTAAAGTAATTGTTACCCTATGAGTGGCAATCATTAGGCTTCAGAGTTTACAGCTGCTCAAAGAGGAATGGGCATTTGCTGTGCTGGAAGTGGGGGATGACAGCGCTGCTTGGACCTTGTGCTATCCTGAGAGAATCCAGACCGCATCAGGGAATGATTTTGTCCAATGGGAAGCTCTAGAATGGGGGCAGGTTTTTGCTTCAGGCAGTCCTTCAGCTGTGCTGCTTCCTGCCAGGTCTCCCCCTGCCCACAGCCTCACATAGACCCCACCGAGGGAGAGGAGGCTGCACGGCCTGTCTTGCCCAGGAGATGGGCAGCAGCTGCTGGGGGAAGAGGATACAGACAGGGACAGTGGTCTGTGGTCACACCCTTTCCTCCGTGCACGTGGCAGAGCACTACCCTCTGCCTCTGGTTTTCTCTCTGGAGGGGCTGCTGGGCTTGGATGCCCTTTCCTCTCTCCCCGTGGCACAGGGGCCCTGCTGGGGGCTGCCTTACCCCTGACGTTTGCTGCACAGCGTGTGTGAGCTCCTCAGCTGTGCCCCCCTGCCAGGGCTCTCCCATTGCCTGGTCCTCGCGCCGTCCCTCGGCCACGACCCTCTGCCTGCAGACCCCTCCTGCACCTAATGGCTGGCAATCCAGGCACAGGTGTCCTGCTCACACTGGGGCTGGCAGGGCACACGTGGTGAGGGGAAAATGTGGGCCCTGGGCAGTGCCCTGTGAGGTCCCCTTTGACTGCTGGCACAGCAATATTGGTTGTGACCCCCACAGCACATGGCCGATCAGCACAAGCTCCTTTTTCCTCCATGGTGCCTTTGAAGAGAGGCGAAATCCTTCTCATCCTCGGGTGCTGTGTGTGTGCACAAGGGAAGAGGTGGAGGTTGTGTCAGGACCTCAGCATCATGGAGAGTGGGGCTGGCATTTGGGAAAGGATGGAGGGTCTGAACTGCCCTCCCCCTTTCAAGGTAGCAGGGGGAAGGGGGAGCGTGATGGCAGGGACTGGGAGAGTCCCAAGGCTTGCAGGTACAGAGCATGATGGCTCCATGCTTCGTTGCGGGCAGACCTGGCCCTGGCTACATCATCCAGCTCCTCCTGCTCCTTTTGCTTTTTGCTCCACCAATGCTGTTGCCCACCCAACCCACACCCTGACTGGGAGAATTCAGCTTTCTCAATGATTTGCTTCTATCCCCTGGTTAACCCCAGAAGGAGGATTAATTTCCAAGTGCTGCATGAGGCTTCCTCAGATCTGGCTTACAGGCCCTGTAGCTTCCAGCAAAGAAATCCCGCCACCCCGATCCCTGTGCAGGGCAGCCTCCATCTCAGAGAGGCCATAGAAACTGATCAAGGGCAACTGAAATCCCTGGGCCCTGAAATGCCCGCAGCATATTGCTGCCATTTCTAGCTGCAAGCCAGCCAGCCAGGGATTGCCCCACAGTGACCAGATTTCCCCTGTGGCCCCACCTCTTCATGGTACACCACAGGTATCTGAAAAACCAGAACTCTTTCTCGGGGTGGCATTTATCAGGCTGGATATTTATGAGTCCAGAGCACCTGATGCTCTGAGCCTGCAGATCTTCTAAAGAATGATAAACAAGAAAGACTGGGCAAGTACATTGACTCAAGACAAAAAGGCCACAGAAAACAGAAACCTAGTACAAAGTCACCACTGCTCTGGTCTGATGATTTTTTTTTTTTTGTGAGTTGGGCTTGGGCTGTCTTGCCTTCCCCTCCCCTTGCCCTGGCTCTGCTGAGAATCTGTGCATCTGAATTACTACAGATTTTACTGACAAGAGCTGCCCAGAGGCGAATTTGTCTCACATCATTGCTCTGCCTCACTTCTTCTGGTCACGCGCTTCTCCACGTCTGCTTTCTGGCACGCTCCCACTCTCTGTTGCTCTCTTCCAGATGTGGCTGCCTTCACTTCAATTGCTGAAAATGAGGACGCACTCCTCAAGCACTTATTTCAAGGCTATCAGAAATGGGTCCGCCCCGTGGAAAACTCCAATGACACCATCAAAGTCCTTTTTGGATTAAAGATATCACAGCTTGTGGATGTGGTAAGTGTTGTGTTGAGCTTGGTAAAACATCCCCTCTTTTATAGCCAGTCATGCATCCACCTGGGAGGGCTGGTGGTGCCGTTGGCTTTTGCCTCCTGACACAAGAAATGCCAAGTGATGGTCAGGCAACAAAACGCTGAGTGTGATGCAGTGCTGGTGATATGACCTCCTGCCCCATGCACAGCATGGGCCGTAAGACTCATTTGTTTTGCAGCAGACCTGAAGGTCCTTTTTTCCCTGCTGTTATCAGGGAGTAAGGCCTCATTGCATCAGGTGTTAATCAAACAGTCCATGCCAGACAGTCCCTGGCACCTACATTTGCAATTTAATGACAAGGCAGCTACAGGACAGGGGTAAGGAATGGTAGAGCTGGTTGGCCATTGCTCACTCTAAGCAAGCTTGTGTCCAGGACAAAGGCAGCTCGTACCTTGACACAGCTGGCCACCCAGATAAGACACTAGAGGCAAAACAGACAATCCCATGTTTTTGCCTACGTGAAAAATTTCCTTCCCTTTCTCGTCCATCACTGCAAGGCACAGTGGAATTTGCACAGGGCCCAGAGGTACCCACACAACAGTGTGCTCCTCGCATCCACTGGCCCCTGGCAGCATCCCCTTATGATTTTGTGATTTATTTACGTATTCAGGGCAATGTTTCAGCTTCTATCTTCCCAAACTCACTCCAGGCTGAGCAGTGTGGGGAGATGAGCCACGCTGTGAGCCCACAACCATGTGTGTCCTGACCCCACTTGTTGGCTGACCCCTGCTGCCTCCCTGCTCTTTGGCATCTGATTCCTTCAGGCTGCTGTGAAATGCCAGACCTTGGTTTTCCAGCCTCAGGAGCTCCCAGCGAGAGCAGGGACAGCACCTAGAAAGTCAGTTCACTTCCCCCAAGAGTGACTGAAGAGCCCAGGCCCATGGGGAAACAGGACCATAAGGATCTCCTCTGCTCGGCACAGGGTTGGACTCAGCAGGCATAGGGTCTGTTTCTGCTGGCTGTTTTTGTATTGCAATCCTCTCTACCTTGTGTCACCCTAGGATGAGAAGAATCAGCTGATGACAACCAACGTGTGGCTGAAGCAGGTAAATTAGAGCAAATCAGACCTCTCCTTTCAGTGCGGGGCTCCTGAGCTGAGCGTCTGTCCCAGCCTGCTGCCGTCCCCTTCTGTGACACCGAGTGGACAGACAAAAGCAGCACCATGTTACCTTGCCTGAAGTTTTTGCTTTACTTCTCTCACTTCAGCAAATGCATAACGGGGCAGAAAGGCAGGCAGGTGGGCCTTTAGGAAATAGGGTACCCTCTTCTCCTGGCCTGCACCCCAGCTGTGCACTCAAGCCAGCAGTATTTCAGCGAAGCAACATCTGATACTGCAGTGGCTGTCCCTGGGATGCTGTGTGTGCTCTGAGGCACTATCCTGTCTCAGACTTAGAGGTCATGCAAGTACTGTCTCTCTTGCCCGAGCTATGAGTGGTGCCTCGGATAGATTTCTTCTTCAGCATAAGTAAAGAGAAAGAAAAGGCCAGCATGTTAACCCCCTGACCCTGCCAATAAAATCTCTGGCAAATTAATCAGATCCCTCTAACTTAATTGCTTCTGGAAGTGAGGATAATTTATACAAATGGGGGAAAGGTGCAAGTTGCACTGTTAGGTCTCCTTTCTTCTTCACTCCTGAAGAACACTGCATTTGGTTTAGATTACGTTGCACCAGTTTATTGACCTTGTGACAATTATTTTAAGTCTCTTGGCCATGTGAGTATCTATAAACGTGTCAGCTGATCCTAGGCAGAGGACGTAAACCCAAGCTGTATTTGAAATGATGCCATGGGAAGTGGTTCCCAGCGGTCGCTGGGCTGGTGGAGGAGAAATGCAGCTCAGTTTTTGTTCTGTGTAGTGCTGCAGTGAGTGTGAGCTTCTGGGTGGAGCAGGACCCCTAAAGGCCTTATGGACATTATATGCAAAGATGGTCTCTCCCTTTAAGAGGCAGAAGCTCAGACGTCCCTCGCTGCGGAGAGGACAGGAATGTCTCCTTTTGCTGGAGTAATTTGCTGCTAATCCAAATCCAGCTGCTGAGAGCCTGCCCTGAAAGAGCTGTGGTGTTACATTTTCCCCACCTTCAGCTGCAATTGCAGAGCCCCTCGTACACAGGGCCAGATCTTGGCTTCCTTACTCTGAGTAGCCACTTGGGCAGACAGCAGAGCCCTCCTACAAAGGTAACACCTCGCCCCCTGTCTGTCCTCTCCCCATTCCCACCCTCTCTCCTTGCGGGCTGCAGCACCCCCGCCGCCCCCGCAGGTCCAAGCCCTGCATTCTGCAGGTGTGAAATCAACCCACTTCACCCTCCTCATTCCCTCTGTTCCTGCAAGCATCCCCAGAAAGATTTTACAGCCTTTTGCAGTCTTTGACAGAATATTCCTGGGTCTGACTGTCTCCTTCTTCTTAGGGAAGAGTTGGCTGCTTGCTCCATCCAGGACAGCAAAGTCTCCTATGCCCTCGGGCAGCCTTCATCCCTCTGGCTGGGTGTCACCTTCACGCGGGTTACAGTGACTGCAGAAGAGAGGGACCTGAAGCATTGACTCATGTTAGCAGGCCAAATGCAAATCCAGGCTGCCCAAGGGCATTAGGCCTAAGATGCTAATGCAGACAGACACCCACCAATCCTCTCTCTGTTGCCGCATGAACCTGTGTGGGGACATTTTGGGTTAGCCCATCCACGCTGAGCACCCTGTTTGTATTGCAGCATTGACCTCCCCAGAGTCATAGCCTGGAGCCTGTGTCACCACCCTTGCTGTGGGAAATCAGGTTCTGCTGCAGGTTGCTCCAAACATGCTACAGGAGGTAGGGACATGCCACCATCCATTCATTGCCTCTCGGGTGTGGGAGAGGATGAGGGGGAAGCCACTTTATCTGATCCTTCTGCCTCATGCTGTGGCTAAAAGAGGACCTACCCAGGAGTCTGCACTGTAGACATGCTGATTTCTCTGGAGGTCTTTGGAGACTGCGCTCAGATTTTAGCCAGGACAGTTCCCTAGGGTAACTCAGCACTGTGATTTTCAGAATTGCTGAGCTGGGCTCTCACTAGTTGTTACCGTTTCTAACACCCTTTCTTCATCTGAGGGGCTGAGAACATCAAGGCCCAAAGGAAATGCAAAGGGAGCAGAAAATAAGTGAGACACAGGCTCTGATTTTCACACATGCAGATGCCCCCAGGAGGTCAGGCTGAGCGCTAAATACCTGTGGCCTGACCCAGGTGTCCTGCTTTGGGAGTCATGCATTCCCATAGGCTTAGTGTGAACTGGTCCCACATGCAATCCAGTGCTTGGGGGATTATTAGAGTGCATAAGCACAACAGCTAGGGAAAGGTCCATAAAACTAAGCAGAATTATAATGATTTTTTCTTTTGGGTAGGGAAAAGTGAAAAACACTAAACCAAACCAGAACTCTCTAGTGACACAGACCCTGTCCTTCTGCAGGAGCTGGGGAGGTCAGGGAAGTCTGGTCCTCACCCTGGGTGTGTGAGATTGAGGGGGAATCACAGTCACCATTTCTCTGCAAGAGTCTGGCTTTTCTTAGGTGAGCAAAGCTTAAGTCCAAGGGTTTTCTTTTTTTTTTTTTTACCTCAAACATCCGGATGCTCAAGATGGTGGGACTTGATATGTATGCAGGCAGATGCACAAGGTGCAAAGGAGCTTTTAGTGTTTGCTGAGAAAGTACCCTGGGTTCAGGCAAGCTATGGAGTCTACTAGCAAGGGCTGAGAGTCTGGGTCCAGTGTTCCTTGGTCGGCTTGCTGTTAAGCGAGTTAAGCACTCGAGTGACAGCGCAGAGACGGGAATTCGGCAGAACTGGAGGAAGGGGAGAGCAATGGGAAGGTCTGGAGCAGCTTGGAAGAAAGGGAGAAGAGCGGAAAGGGCCCTTTGTATCTGCTGCTACAGTTTGTGTCAGCATAGCCCATAGGGAGATTTCCATTTTAAACTGCTCATCTTCAAAGTCTACACACAGTCTATTTTCTGCTCTAGTAAGAAGACACGCAACTGTTTGCCTTGCAGACATGAAAGAGCACTTTAGCTGGGAAAGAAATCAATGCAGGGTGGGGGGGAGGGAGGAGTATTGCAGATGCAGCAAACAACCCAGGCCAACGGGCTGCTCCAATTCAACTCCAGAGGGATGATTATATCTCCAGGTGGCTCACAGGATATTTGCTTCTGTTGTGTTAGTGCAGGCTATGAGCTGACTGTGTTGGCGGCTGCTGTCAGCCCTGACTATCCCCTTGCATAACAGGTATGTTTCCAGCCTAGGCCCCCTTGCACCCATTACAGGAGGTGTCCAGGACACATGTGAGTCTGTGCCCACCTAACAGCCCAGGCTGCTGGAAACATCTGGTAGATACCCATCCACAGAGAAAAGTGATGTGCTCTGTCCCTGCTGCTGAGGCTAAGAGCAGCAATGACCCCTCTTCTCCTTCCACACCTGAACAGTTCCCATCCCTCCTTCAGCAGCAGGAGGTGGCATGGGTGGAGGGCTGTGCCTGATAGCCGTCGCCAGCCATTTGGGCAGTTCAGAGAGTGAGTCCATATCTCTTCTGGTTCAGATAGTGAGGCCATTAATCCTGCCATGGTACCACCCTGGGCAACTGCCTCCTTTGCTTGTGCCTTGGGCTGGATTTTAGGAGGGGTCTAGCAGCCACCTGCCCATGATCTTGGGCTCCATCCCTTCCCTGCACCTGGAGGAGGAAGATGCTTGTTCCCACTGTGTTTAGGTCTCTACTGGGGCTCTGTCACACTGTAAAGGACTGCAGTAACAAGTGTCTGTAGGTATAGCTGTGAAAAACATGTGGAATCAAAGAAGTAAGAGGGGAACAATATGGTGGGAGAAGCAGCAGAAAGTATCGCTTTTGGGTTCGTCCTTAAGTCATGGAGGAAATAGCCCAGAGAAGGCTGAGGCCCCCACATCCCTGAGGAGCTCTTAGTGCTGGAGCCTAATGGAAAGTGGTTCATCTTCTGCTTCTTGGTATTGACCACAGTCTACAGCTCTTGCTTCCTCTCGCTGCTATTCCTGTGGACAAGTGACACCCCCCCATCAATAATGAACAGGGATCAGAGAGCTGCTTTTCTCTGTGGAAATCTCCAGGTCGGTAGAGCCACTTAGATAGGATGTCCCCAGCTGAAAAACAAAAAGCAGAGAAACAAATTATTCTGGAGTTCAGCACTACGAAAATGGACAGGACTCCCCCTGCTTTTGCTTTTTTAGTGTTACCTCTTCAGGATTGTAACCAAATGCTTTACAAGAGCGTCGTATTATTTTTCCTGCAATAGTGTGCAGGTCTTTCTGATGAAAGAACAATGATTTGGTTTGCAAGGACAGTGTCGAGATATTAGGTGTTGTATTCTGTTCACTGAAAAAAGCCATGTCTTCACTGAAAAGTAATTAAAGGCCACCTCACTGTCACTTGGGTAGTAATAGCCATGCCAGCTGGCTCTTCTGTGGGGTCAGTGCCAGCCAAAACCACCGTGGGCTGGTTCTCAGAGGGAAGAAGAGGTACCATAGCCAAGGCAAGTGGCTCCTTCCTTCTGGACTACCCTCAGGTGGGCTGGGCAGGGTGGTGAGTGAACTGAGAGTCAAGTGCTCTCTGGGAGTGCCTGCCTTGAGGTTGCCTGCAAAGGAATGGGTTGCTGGGGCCCGCCTGTGGCTGGAGGGGCAGTGCTTGTGAGGATTAACATCTCCCAGCCATGCCTGCCTGGCATCCTCTCTGCAGCTGAGCAGACTTACACCAAGCTTTGCCCTTTGTGCTGTGCAATGTGGTCCCTGCAATGCAGGTGGTGGGAGGAGGAATAAGGCTGTTGTGTATGAGTGGGCAGAGGACTCTGCTGGCTTATTACAGGAATGGATCGACCACAAGCTCTCCTGGAATCCGGAGGAATACGGTGGGATCACCGCCATCCGTGTCCCCTCCGAGTCCCTGTGGCTTCCTGACATTGTTTTGTTTGAAAAGTGAGTAGCTTGCGTGTGCTGTCAGAAGGCTGCTTCTTTAGGCAGTATGATTGTTGGCTTCCCTTGTGCTCTAAGTGATGGGTAGAAAGCAGAGCTGTGAGGGGGTGGGACTGGGGCAAACATAGTCCTGAACTTGGTACTGTTTCTTCCTGTCCAACTCCCAGTGCTGATGGACGTTTTGAAGGATCCCTGATGACCAAAGTCATAGTGAAGTACAATGGAGTGGTGACCTGGACGCCACCGGCCAGTTATAAGAGCTCCTGCACGATGGACGTGACCTTCTTCCCCTTCGACAGGCAGAACTGCTCCATGAAGTTTGGGTCGTGGACATATGACGGCAGCATGGTGGACTTGATTTTAGTGGATGAAAATGTAGACAGGACGGACTTCTTTGATAATGGGGAGTGGGAGATCTTAAACGCCAAAGGTATGAAAGGCAACAGGAGGGATGGGCTGTACTCTTACCCATTTGTCACTTACTCCTTTGTGTTGAGACGCCTTCCGCTGTTCTACACTCTTTTCTTAATAATCCCTTGCCTGGGATTGTCTTTTCTAACTGTCCTGGTGTTTTACCTGCCTTCAGATGAAGGAGAAAAGCTTTCATTGTCTACATCAGTTCTAGTCTCCCTCACTGTTTTCCTTTTAGTGATTGAGGAAATAATCCCTTCTTCTTCCAAAGTCATCCCTCTGATCGGTGAGTATCTGCTGTTCATCATGATTTTTGTGACCCTCTCTATCATCGTGACTGTGTTTGTTATCAATGTCCACCACCGCTCCTCAGCAACTTACCATCCTATGGCTCCCTGGGTTAAAAGACTCTTCCTCCAGAAGTTGCCTCGGCTGCTCTGCATGAAGGGCCATGTAGATCGTTACTCCTTCTCAGAGACTGAAGAAAAGGAAACCACCTTGAAATCAAAGCTCCCGGGGAAGCAGAAACACAAGCAAGCAAAAGACGGAGAGAAAATTGTTATTGCCTTTCTGGAAAAGGCAGCCGACTCCATTCGATACATTTCCAGGCATGTTAAAAAGGAGCATTTCATCAGACAGGTAGGTGAAGGGAGGGCAAGGAGGGATCACATTTTCCTTGACAGCAATGGCTTCCAAGCTCTTACCTTTTCTGCATGCCTTTCCCTTTGCGTCTTGCTCCTGCTCTCGTGTGAGACATGTCCTGGGAGCTTCCCCTGTTTGATAAATAATACGGGTTTTCGGAAAACACATTGCTTCAAGGAGAACTGTATTGTGCTGTGAGAGCCCCTCCTCTTCACAGGTGCAAGAGGCCACAGCAGCCTCTCCTGGAGGAATTCCTGTTTTGGGATTATTTGAATAACCTTGTCCTGCTTAAGTTGGGGATAGATGTGATTCTGGAAAAACTCTGAACTGTCACATGCTCTGAAAGTGTGTCTTTCACAACACCTATAGGCAGGCTCTATGGCAGTTGCTAGGTCTCAGTCCTGGCCTCCCAGCGACTATACACAGTGTAGCTGCCCTGTTTTGAGCAGAGGTCTGCTAGATTTTCACTAGCATCAGTTCAGATTAGTCCCTAAATACCATCTTTCTCCTCCTCCCAACAATCCACCTGGCTATTAAAATGGCAAATTACTGTGTGCATAGACAACGCATCTCATGTGAGGGTAGGACAGCAGAGCAATGCACCTAGCAGCATATGGAAAGAGAAGGACTTCTGTTAGCACCCTCCTAGCAAAAGCCAGGGCTTTGTTCAAACTGTGCTGAAAGGGCTTCAGCAGAAAGATGAACAGTAAATCAAACATGCAGTATGTGAGCATATAGTGTCCGTGACTGAAGCCTTCTGTTTGAAGCTGAAATAATTTTTAATAAAAAAAGTCCCTTGAATTGCTTTTATAAATAGCTCTTTTGTGTGTGCAGGGTTGTGCTAGTACTCACAATGCCAAATCCCCCTCCTGAATGCACACAATCTGAGCCAACAGAGCACTTAAGCAAACACAAGCCAACGGGACCACTTGTACTGGAAGCAGTGTCTGCATCGAAGTGCTGTGCCAGAGCCAAGTCCTGGCACTTCAAAGGAAATGCAGTTCTATGAAAAGAAACCCGGTTCATTATAAAGCCATCTTCAAGCTTGAGTCTGTAAACTTTCACATATGCACTTAGCTAAAAGCTTTTGCACAGGCTGAAAGAAGTCTGATTACCATGTGCATAAAACTATGGAATTGTTTTGGTGTTTTGAGTGACTCACAGCTATGGGTTCTGAAAAGGTGATCCATGTCAGTTTTAGGATACAGCACACTACAAAATTCTAATTTTAAAAACAGATTTTTTGAGATGAAATATATGTAGCAGTATCAACAAAGTACTGGGCTCATCACTGTTTCTGTTTGTTCTCCCTCTCTCCTTCCCAGGTTGTCCAAGACTGGAAATTTGTAGCTCAAGTCCTGGATCGGATCTTCCTGTGGTTATTTCTGGTGGTGTCAGTGGCGGGTTCAGTCCTCATCTTTACTCCTGCATTACAGATGTGGCTGAACAGCACTTTGTAGAAAATGCTCCCACAGCAGCATACAAGTGCAATGCCACGCCTTCGAGCTTGGTCTCTATTGTACAGGATGGGAAGCAACAGCAAGAAGGAGGGAAGGTGATGGTAACAGCAGGCATTGACTAGTCCTTTCTATCTTCATACAACTCTACCAGTTACAGATTTGGCTGAGATCAGAGAAGGGCTCGGTGTGCAGCTAAGTTCCAAAGTGAATTGGGGTTGCACAATTGGGTTATAAGTATTTTACTAGTAGCTTGGTTATATTACAATAAAAGCCAAGATTATTAGTTAGAATTGGAAATAGTACTTCTGGCACAATGATTATACCTAAAAGGTAGATCTGGCAGTTAAAATGCTACTTTTAAAAAGAGATTATAATAGGAACACAAATCAGTACTCAGTTTGTCTACATTTCCAAGTAAAAACCACAAAGCCTCTACACATCGCTTTGTGCATGTGTCAGAACTGGCAATTGCACAGCATGTGCATCAGAAAAAGTACAAATACCTTTTAGATGGGATGTTCAAAACCTTGACTCTGTGGCCTCACCTTGCTGCAGGATCAGCTCAACAGTGGCAGAACTTACCACTCTGCGCACCTGCTACCAGCCTTTACGGCACACACACTTTGTCTCTCCTCTTGGCCATCAGGAAGCTACAAGGTGTTACCCACTTTTCAGTGTTATTTGCAATTTTGCCTGCTGCTCTGTAAAGTACCAAAATGCTGAACAAGAAAGGATTTTCCCTGTACTCCACATTTAGAAACTATGATTCCTGCACCTGCTTGTTCACAAGACAAGTGGAAGTGGAAGATCATCTGAAGCATATCACATGGAGAAAGGTGGCTATGCTACTCCATAAGGCAACAGTGATCTTCCTAAACAGTTCAGTTGGAGGGAAGCTGCTGACATTTTCAGCAAATGAAACTTGTGGTTGGCGCAGAAGTGGAGTTTCTCCTGAGAGCTGTGGGGTGGCTTGGCTACCAGGAAGACACATCTTTGGGTGTTGGCTTGTTGATGTTGCCCAGGCAATTCATTCAATTTCATTCCTTTGATTCATTTAAATGGGATCCTTCTGCATGATTAGAAACAGCTCTTAAAAGTGTAAATGAGACCCGACAGAAAACGCACAGGTGAAGCTCTCACCACTCTTGCTGGGGCAGTGTTTTGCCAACGTGAAGTGCTTTAGAAAATCCCATTCGGAACTTGCAGATACTTTCAAAGCTAGCAAGGGATTTGGAGATCCAATTTTTGACAGTCTAAATGTGAATCTGGTGTTAAATCTTTAGCTAGCCTTGAAACTTTCTCCCTAGGGATGGAGGTTAGAAGGTGTTAAAAATACATGGAGGTATTCTTGTGCTTGGATTATGCATGCACACCAGACCTCTGTGAACTAATATCATCCCATCTTGTTGTGTCACTGCAGAAAGTTCTGTTCACTTGTGCAATCATTATTAATAAAGATGTATTTAGTAAATGATTCCTGGGGTGAGAGTGCTCATATGCTGGGCTTTGTTGTTTTGTTGTCAGCAAAGTCTAGATTGTAACCCATTTTAAAAGCCTTGTCTCGAATCTGTTCAAACAGAGGGGTTGTCACGTTCTTGGACAGTCCTTTTTAGGTCTGTGTGTGAGTTTGAGGAGGGAGCTTTCAGATCTGGTTATTATATTGCAGGAACCTACAAAAGACCCATTTAGTTTAGCATATAGAGATAGATGTCTTAACATAAGACACTGGTATAAAACACTTACACATTGACCTTAGTACCAGCTGCTCCTGTCTTCTTGCATTGTTTAAGTCAGTTTGTTCCCCTGTCTCGTACTGTGAAATATCCACAGGAAAACAGCCAGGAAGCTCTTCTTTCCAGCATTTACAGACTCTTGAAATCAACGAGTGATAGTTTTTCCCTCTGAGCACTGCTACCAGGGGGCTGCCTGTTAGCTATGACAGATGACAAAATCCTCTCCTGGGCAAGTGCTTCAGGTGTTTGGCTGGCAGATGGTCCTGTCCTCACCTTGTGACATTTCGGTTGCCCACCCGCAGGCAACACACAGCTGTGTCTCATGTGGCCGTGTCTGATGCCAAGCTGCTTTTTCTGGCTTATGCTGGTAAAGGTCAGCAGGGCTCAGGTCCTCGGAGTGGGAGATGTATGAATACCACACAGATACGGCTTTTGGCCTCTGGTCTTCCTAGCATTGCATCTGGGACTGCTACATCTGTAGTCTCACTGCTCATTATTTCCTTGCACTGTTTCTGAGCTTCCCTAAATGTCTTTGCCGCTGGCCCAAAAACGCATTCAGCATGTCCCACAGCCTGGCCTGCCACTGAAAGACACAACTAGGGAGGACATTTGGGCAGACAGTCCTCCGATGGGCTCCTTCCCTCCGCTCCATGTGCTCTGCCTGTGGATGACAACATTGCAAATTGCAAATCTTAAAAAAAAAAACCCCAGCACCCTTTGCCTTACTATTGCCTCAACACGTGCTGCCTTGTTTTCCAGGCACTGGTTTGCCTTGGCATTGCTTGGCATGACCCTGTGTATCACTCATTCACCAAGAGACAAATAGGACAAACTCCTCTGGGCCTTTTAGTGGGGGGAAAGTGGTCTCCCTTGGGAGGAGAATGTAATCAGCTGGTCGAGCTGTCGAACTGCTTCTGTGCTTTTAAAATTAATTCATAGATGCCATCACTCTCAAGGAAAGGAGATTTCTTGCTGCCAGTGCTACACTTATCACTGAGACATATAATAAGGGGTGTTGCTGACGTGGCTTTGGAACTGATGGGGTGAGAATAGACAGGCCACTCTGTGTGTCCTGCAATGAACACAGGTACTTTTCCTGTGGCTCTGCACGGTGTGTGACCCAACTCAGCATCTGGGATGGCACCAGCTCTGATTGAAACTTTTCTTAGTATTTCAGTTAGAAGGTCCCCCAACAAGAGTTGGGGCAAGCAAAAATGTCACTTTTGTGTAGGTTCTTCCATGTCGGCTCAGAGGTGGGCCCCTACTGCAGCTTCCTCCGAGGTGAGACACTTATTGTGTCCCCCACCCCCACTCTCTCTAACCAGCTAACTACTTTCACAAAGCTGACAGGGTACACGAGCCTCCCAGTCTTGAATGTGCCAAACACAGCTGAAAATGGCAAAAGAAGGATCCAAGAGTTACTGGGTGGGGGGAAGGAAGGGGAAATAGTACACTCAGAAAGAGACAAAACATGACTTTGTAAATCTTACTTTCTTAGGATACCAGGCTGATGAGCTAAACTGTCCAAACCCTCTGTTTGAGGTCCGGAGGCAAGACAAGAGAGATGCGTAGTACTGTAAATGACGAAGACAGGGGGCTGGTGCTGGGCCACGGAGGCCTCCTAACTGGAGATGAGGAGCTGTACAATTGTGAATGCTTTGACAAAAAGCCAGGGATTTTGCTAAAGTCAGCTTACTGGCTGTGGGATAGTAGCTGTCATGCCCAAGACACCAATGCAGTACACCTTCAGCCACAATATTTTCATTGTTTGCATGGTCACGGACTGCAACAGTGAATGCTGTCAGTCAGATGTCTTTCCTGTAGAAATGAAGCTTTCAGGCCCAGAATGCAGCTCTCCTCTTCAAATTCCCTTTCTTTCCCCTCCCCTCCTTTCTGATTAAAAAGCCAGCATAGCAAACGTCATTTAGTAGCATCTCTAAACACACTGTGCAGCAGGGAGTTCTTAAAAAATACAAATTCTTCAAGAAAGTATATCCCAGGAATGATATTTAATCAACAGGCTGACAAAACGAACCACGCTTGTCCATAAGTCTGTCTGTTTGTCACTACATCATTATGCAACATTCAGAGGGACTGCAGAAAATACGGTTTTCTTCTAGAAAATCATGACTTTACGAATTTCAGCTACTGGATTAAGACAGTTATATTCTTGTCATTCCACCTTTACCTCTGACACATGCATTTATTCAGTCCTATTCTCTTTATTATGGAGCATCAAAAAAGAGTAAAAGGCCAGTCAGGGACTTCAGAAACAGCGAGCCATACTTTCCAAGGATTGGTGATGTTCAAAGCAGAGACTGATACATGGCAGACACAGAAAACACTGCACTGACACCGTACAGTTAAATTTAGAGCTTCCTGTAAGAGAGAAGGGCTTTTTACTCTTGAAGCCATTGACTTTAATTGGAATGGTGCCTTTTAGAGAAGCATCCTTCGGCACAAAACCAACAGGAATCTGAACAGACAAGGGACCTGAGGGTAAACTGCCCACATAGTATAGAAACCACATCAGGTGCACATCTACAAAGTGTTTCAGGATTAAGTGCACTAGGATTGGGAACCTGGTTATATAGCAGTAACCTCAGCCCAAAAGGAAGTGTCCCTGAAGTACAGGTTTGCACACACAGCACTGACCCATGAGGAGCCAGCAAACAGAAAATTGCTGCAGAGCTGTTTGGACCAAGGTGCCCAGCTTTGCATAGCATTCATGATAGCCAGCCTTCTCCTGATGGGATGTGTGTAATCCAAGTCGGTCTTGGGTTTTAAAACCACAGGAAAACTCAGACCAATCCAATGCTGTCAAGCCAATTGTGTCTGTGATGAGTAGCTACTCAGGGACAAACCCTTCCTTATTGGGCTTGTGTCTGAGCCTGAGCAAGCAAGTTTTCAGAGCAGAATGTGTGGACTGGGACCACTGTTAACCTGATGAGAGAAATGTGGCTTGGAAATCCTACAGGAGCTCACGAAGGTCTTGGTATTCACTATCAGGAAGTAAAGGGGACTTTGGTCACATGCAAAGTTAAGTGGCAGATGAATTAGTTTTTAAAGGTCTTAGAAGCATGTAGATTTCAAATGTGGATGCCTTACATGGTAACCACAGATAGTTCAGGTCTTTTCTGGTTTTCCATAGCGCATCCAGGTTATTCCTCTTTGGTGACTCTCGGATGCCTCAAATGATGTCAGCAAGGCTACATGCAGTGCAAAATATTAAATCAGTTTGTCTTCAACTATGATTAGGTGCTTAAGACCTGTCTGACTTCAAACATAAATGTAAACATGTGTTTTGTTGATCTGGGACCCTCATTTGTGTACATATATTGCAGAAGATGGGGACCCTTTATTTTAGATTGTATTGAAAATGTTACAGAGTCAAGGGATTGGTTTGATTGTACTTTTATTTTGATTATTGGCTGCCCTGACACAAGAACACAATAAAAAGTGTTGGTCCAGTCAGTAGGACTGTGGTACCTCACCTAAGTGCCATATCAAAGACTAGCTGTTGTACAAGGAGAGAAATAGAGAGGAAGTGTAAACTAACTCAAAGCTGAGGAAGAGTTCCGAGCGGGAGAGAAAAATGAAGCCAGGTAGACTCCTCTGGGCAATGCACTCAGAAGTGCCTGAACTGTCTTAATAGCCCCCTGTACTGAAACCAAGGGAAAAGCTCACTAACTTCAATCTGCCCCTGTGATCCTCAGTGCAATTGTTATTGCCGATCTCACTGAGCCAAAGACAGGCAGGTGCTCTAAAAATCCCAGGCGTTCTCCCGTAGAAAGACGACATGCTCATCTCCCATTTTCAGTC
>WAAD01012340.1:29770-45707 GCA_013389945.1 Fregata magnificens | reverse complement strand
AACAGCATTCTGAAAGGAATATCTTTACCATATTTATCACTGGCTGAGAATAGTTTTTCTCCAGATCAACTACTGCGCTGCTAGACAAGCCCTGTTCTTTAAAAAGCAGCTCCCAAATTTGCTTGTTCCATTACTAACACAGAAAAGTACCCTGCCTGGCAAATAGCACGCTTAGTATTCAGATGTCACTGCTTAGCAGGGCTGGTGAGCAGTGGAAGAGGGTTGCTTCTGAGGATCTACAGAACTAGGGTGAAAGAGACCTTGAAAGGTCCCGTCTAGTCTATCCCCTGCCCCATGGCAGGATCAACTCTGCCTGAACCACTGCTGACCAAAGTTCATTCCTCATGGCCACAACAGGCTGATGCTCCTCTTCTTTTCCTTTGAAGGGTGAGCCTCATGTCTAATCTAAAACCATCTTGCTACTTCAATTATCCACTGGGGACAGAGGAAGAACAGATGAGATCACTTTTCTTGTTCCACCCTCAATGGATGATTTATCTCCTCCCTTTCTGCAGGAAACTTTGACCCATTCACAGGTCTCAAAATTTTCTTCTCTAGACCCAACAACTCCAGTTCCCCTGGCCTGCCCTCCTCGATCATGTTTTCACTTGCTGGAAGCGTGGCCCCATGCCCAGCTGGGTGGTTACCTCCCTTACCTCTTTGGTTTCATTTTGAGACCTCATGTTCTCTGCGATGAACTGTACACTGCTAATGACATCCTTCACTTCTGGGGAGTACTCCATGTGCTCTGCCATCCATTTCAGTGACTGATGATGGCTCAGTCGTCTTCTTTTGGTGGTAGTGAGTTCAGTTGCCTTATCACAGTAGCTGCATCGCTGCTCCTTGTGTAACTTGGTATCTTTGTGTTTGCTGTGCTTTGACTTGCCTGACCCTTTCTTGTTTTTTCTGGACACGTTTTTTTTCTCCTGTTCTAGTGGCCTCTGCATCAACAGGACTTTGGGGAGCAGGCTAAGAAAGATGGTTTTTACCCATTTGGGCATTGTGTGTGTGGTTGGAGTCCTGTAATGTATATTCAGCACAAACACTGTGATGACAATTGACAGAGTCACAAATATCATAGTGAAGAGTAAATATTCACCTACCAGGGGAATTACTAAAGAGGTGGATGGGATTGTTTCTGTGATCACCAGTAAAAACACAGTCAAAGAAAGGAGCACAGAGATGCAAAGAGTCACTTTCTCACCACAGTCAGATGGCAGGTAAAAAACTAACACAGTCAGGAATGAGATGAAGAGACAGGGAATGATCAGATTTATGGTGTAAAACATTGGCAACCTTCGAATATAAAAGGAATATGTTATGTCTGTGTAGATCTCTTCACAGCAGTTATATTTGATGTCATGTTTGTAGCCAGAAGCGTCGACTATTTCCCACTCACTATTTTCCCAAAAGTCATTCATATCTACTTTGGATCCAACGATCAGCAGATCAATTTTGGCTTTGTCATAGGTCCATGAGCCAAATTTCAGCGAACAGTTCTGATGATCAAATGGGAAAAAGGTAATATCCATAGGACAGGAGCTTTTAAAAATAGCTGGTGGGGTCCAGGTGATCATTCCATCATAGCGAAGGAGGGCTTTGGTCTTGCCTTCAACTTGAAAATCTCCCACAGCACTAGAAAGACAAATGAGGCAAAGAAAAGAAAATTACCATGAAAGTAAAATGGCTTTCACGGACACTGCAAGAGGATACTTTTGAGAGAAAGGGTAAAATGGAAAAGTGTTCATCATACTTATTATACAAGACAATATCTGGTTTCCAAATTTTATCTGCTGGTACCCGAACAAATTCAATGCCATCGTATTCTCTGGGATCCCATCGCAATTTGTAGTCATTCCAAATCTGAAGGAAGAATGGACAAGGATTTTAAAACCTTGTATTATTAGCAAATATCTGCTTCTCAGATCTTCCTGTAAAATGACAGGCTATGATAAAGACTGAAAGTGCAGCACATGTATAGGAGTACAATGGTCTGAAAGACAAGAAGGACATGACCTGGAGAAACACTGGATACATATGAATATTGCTCACATTGACTTGCTACTCCCTCTTCTGTGAGGGGATGGGATGCCAATTGTTATCCATTGCTGACATGCTGAGATCTCTCCCCTGTCTTGCTACATCAGCATAGACCCCTGCCTGTGCAAGGTTACCTCCCCACTGCAGAGGGGAAATACAGGCCTTGCTGCTGCTGCCACGAGAATGCACCCTGCAGGTTAGAGGAGGCCAGCATCAAAGGAGACTGGCATCCTAATGAGAAAGGAGGTACCTATGCACACTAACAGGCAGTTGCTGCCAGGGGACACTGCTGGTTCCACAGCGGTAGTGAATCACCAAGTCAGGGGCAGCGAGGGATGCCCAGCAGCCTTCTTGCATTGCTCTCTAGTGCCCTACGATGGGGCCACGCTCCATGCTCTCGCAGCCTACCCTGAAGGTCCTGAGCACAAGTACAGTATCTTTTACAGAAAGCTTTGTGTGGACCACAATCAGTGCCTGAAGGAAACTGATTCTGGTGGAAGTTGGCTTGTTTTCCTCAGCAGCTTAGGTCCTCTAAGGATCTTTATCTATGTATAAATGCTAAAACCATCAGGAAAAATGGAGGCATGTTCCTTTTGCTAATAAATGTTTTGGTTGGAATCTTCAATATGGAGATGACCTAGGACTGCAGAGCTGTATATTTAATCACTCTTTAATGGGTACATCCAGCTAGATTTACAAGATAAACCAATGATCATGAAGTTGGAGAAGAATATACCACGCAGGAAAGATGAGAGATGTAACTTCTTGGAAATAAGAATAAAGAAATTACTTTTTCAAATGTGGCTTTGGTTAATGAAGCTTCTCCTTATTCATACCTTTAAAATCCTTGTTACAAAACAAGCACTTATTCTATAGGTGTAGCTTACAAGGTAGCACACATTTCACCATATCAATGCAAAATGCATGAGAAATGCAATGCAGTCACTTACGTGTCTTAGCCACAAATTTGTTTCCATAATCTGATTGACTTCATCCTAGAAAGAAACACAGGCATGCACATCTTCACTCGATAAATCAGTTGCAGTGTCCTGAGATGGCCACAAACTTATTCTGATAAAAACGGAAACTAGAATTCCACACTAACTGATACCAGATTTTTTCTGGCTATTTTCAGGGGGCTTACTTATTGTGCACAGTCATGTGCAGCTCTACTGAAAAATTTTTAAAGCTCTGCTGAAAAATTATGCCCCACCAACACCAGACATACAAAGAGCTGCGCTTTTTTGCCAGGGGCCTGAGTACCTGGAGAACACAAAGCTTACAGTTGCTCTGACCAGTACCAGAGAAATAAGGTTCTGCTGGTGGCTATGAGTTTTGTTGGATTTAGTGTTTAAAAAGCTCTGTTTACACAGCACAGTACTGGTCAAGATTCAAGGAAAATGGTGTCTGTACCACAGTGTTCTTGCACTTCTATGCAAACCTCTAGAGCAGATGCACTCAACCAGCGCCAAATTAGGTCACTCTTGTACTGAGACCTTCATTTTACAGTCAATTATTGCTATTGCCAACCAGTGACAAATCAGGAAGGTGCTGTAAGAGACACAAAAATAAGATTGGATCCTCTTCTAATGAGCCTTCACCCTAAAAGTCTTCAGAAAGACTCATATTACATATATTTATGAATGCAGGCTGACATTCACAATGAAAATATCTGCAAGAA
This sequence comes from Fregata magnificens, assembly GCA_013389945.1. Lineage (NCBI taxonomy): Eukaryota > Metazoa > Chordata > Aves > Suliformes > Fregatidae > Fregata > Fregata magnificens. The sequence continues at coordinate 41,986 of WAAD01012340.1, read as the reverse complement.
TATTGCTTTAGGTAGTTCTTAGTTTTTAAGCATGTGGGCTCAAAAAATTTAAGATGTTTACAAGCCAAAGGTAGAAAATGTTGTAGATTAACGTTCAGCATTGTGTACTGAAGATTAAGCATAAAGATCATTTTGAAAGGTTTGTAGGGTCCTGTCTATGGGTTAAACTACCTAAGTTCTTGTAAAAATCATGGCTCTTTCTTGAGAAAATCCAACCGATTTACTTATGACGTTCCTTTTTTTTCTCGAAAGACAGCACTGGGAGCCAGGGGCTGCAATGTGAGACAGAACTGCTGAAACCTGCCAAGCCACCTGTAACATGGAAACAAAATACTTGGACAAAGGAACTCCGAAAGGTGACAACAGCTTTCACCGTGAGGACTTACAACGCCTTCATTTATACTCTCAGATGACTTAGCTCCCTGGCTGCTGTTGAATGTTGCTCCTCACCGTTTGCCTGCCACTTCATTATGGACTCAGCTAGGTGCCTCAGAATCAAAACTCAGCCTCTGTTCTGTGGATAATTTGCTTCAATTTGGGTGCCAGAGGCTGCTGCTAGGAGCGGAGGGATTTGACGCTACAGAGTAAGCAAATGAATCTGTGTAGTTCAAACTGCTCGTTCGAGCAACTGGGGCGACTCAGCTGATAGAAACAACAGCAAAGGTCTCAGCATGTACACATACGCACAGACGACAATATGTCAGCTATGAGAGCCGTCAGTGCAACCATCGCAATTACATCTGCTGCTTTAGCAATTTGCATGTGTTTGCAACCATCCCCAAATCTCAGCAGTATTCTGTAATGAATCTTACCACATTTGTAAGCTGGGTAATAGCCACTTCAAAATACACTGTGACAGGGTCAGACACATTTTCCACTGGCCTGATGAACTGGTTGTACTGGGAGAAGAGTTTGTGAAATAACCGTTCCTCTGATTCGCAGGCTGTGGTATCTGTGTTGGTAAAGATAAAGAACAGCTATGTCAGAGGTAAGGGAGAGGGAAAGAAGGGGCTGGATAACATACTAGTCCATGCTGTATTTCTGGATCCTGTGCTCGCGACCGTGTATCAGGACACAGGAGCACGGAGAGAAGAGGGCTGCCAGTACGCTGTCAGCTGAAAGCATTCTCCTGCAGGAGGCTGCCCACTGCTCCCTGTCTCCTCAAAGTATAAGGTAATGGCCTGAACGAAAATGCCTCCTAAGCTGGATCTAGCCTGTGGGCCTCCATTTGGCCCAGCCTGATATCAGACCAAAGTAGAATAAGGTGGTGTGAAGTAGAAAAATGTGGTGGATTTCATCTTTGGGAATTTTTATGGTAAAACAGAGAGTTTATGAAAAGCATAGCTGCTTACTCAGAAATTAAAAGCTTGAGGCTGCAACTACTGGATCAAAATCTATGCCAGGGACTCTGATTAGGTGATTATAATGATGCCTCCTAGCCTTAAAAACTACGACTACATTTTATCCTCACGTTTGCTATTTCAGCTCTTTAGATAGCACAATTTTTGCTCTGAAGGAAGTTCATTTATTATGTTCTATGAGAAAAAAAAGTGGAAATATTAAAATTTCTTATAGAACAGCATGCATCTTTGTAATACAGAGCTGTTCTTTGGGAACAAGCAGATCATAGCTGTAACCCCCTATCAATGCAGGACAGACGGGATGGTTTAGTGGGAATAAGGTATAGGACAGGCACTGAGCTGCCTCACTGCAGAGACAAGAGGAATGCTCTTTATTTGTTACATACAGCTCAAACCTGAAATAGTTATTTTGACAGCGCTACAGGCTACAGACTTTGATTTCAAAAGGAAAGATTAAATCATGTGGACTCTGGTGACATCAGCTCAGAAAAATACTTTTCTTGAATAACTTTGCTATTTCAATGCATTACTATAATTCAGCACTTAAATTCAAAACACTTTATAAGGCAAAGATTTAGAACTAGATCCGCATATTGAGCACAGCTGTGTTATCAAAACTATATGATGATGCCAAAGATATTACTGATACAACCGAGGAAAAATTAGTTTTTCAGACACACGGTCAGAAGTTTTTGCATTAGTCCCAGACTGCACTAGAACACGTCAGGAAAGCAATCGTGATAAGCCTTTATGACTGCAAATATTAAACACAGAAGGGGTTTGAGTCAGGCAGCATGGTCTCTGGCACAGCACAGGACACAAATTTGCAATTTACGTTTCCTTCAGTGAACACAAGGGCCTGTGGTTGCACAGATGTCCTACAGGGAGATGCTTAGTCTGAGCACACTGCACTGTTTTCATGCTTAGGCCATCCTTCCTGTTTTTGAAAAAAATGACATTTCTCCCTCTAAGGTGATACAAAGCATGCTCAGATTCAAGGGATTATCACAATTAAAAGCTGATATGTTGGTTACTGGTGACTTACATGTATGGAAAGAAAATTCTAGTAAAACTTCCATGACTTGATGTTTTGCTTCATCTTTTTAGCATCATCCAGGGAAGATACATCAATGTCTGTAAATTTTGGATGTTTGTGTATCATGTATTGTGCCATACAAAAAGGAAATTGCAATTTCCTTTTCAGATTTCATCTTCATCATCCATCGCACTGTGACTAGAAGTACCCTACTGTGGGAACATGAGTTTCTTACCAAAGTCTCATGCCTAAAGCCAGTGAGTCTAAAATCATGTTTCATTTGAAATTTTCCTACTGGCTTCTTAACAGACACATGCTTTAAAATAAAGTATCAGAAACAGGCTAGTATTTAGGTCTTTCATTTTTATACTTCAGTTACAGATTCTCATCCTATTGGTGCTGCTTTAAGACAATGCCCTATGCCTTGCTAACACAAGCACTGTAATTCATACATATCTTGGTCATCAGCAGAAGTGAGACTTTCAAAAAAGATGTAGTGTCTTAAAAGCAAAAATCCTGCTGAACCTCAGTGAGACTTGTGCATGGAAATCACTCCAGCATGTTTAACCACAGATCACAAACAACAGTGAATATATCAGGGTTTCACTTTTGAAGGTGTGAGTACTGAACGTGCACATCTTTAGCCTGCATTATTTAAGCAATTGCAAAATTCAAGCACCAAATGAAATTACTAGAACTCCTATTTAATTTTCATTTTTTACTAGAAACAGTTCCTCAATTAGTTATCAAACCAAAACGAAGAGTTTTATGTGTGAAAACTAGTATTGCTTCAGCTTTCTTAAAATACTGTTGAAATGTTACAGATTTCAGGTTAGAAATAGCTGGTAGAAGCTTTACATTGAATTCATTCCAGGAAAACAGAAGCAGAGACAGTGACTAGAAAATATCTTAGAGACTAGTATCAAAGAGAGCCTACCTTTAATCAAGGATGTGAACACGAATGCCCACACACAGAAAGCAGGGTAACACCAACATAGCCACCTCTCAGGACGCATTGCTAGCAGCAGAATAGAGGTTCCTTTTGAGAAGAGAGGTTTGGGGAAAGAAACAGAAGGCAAGAAGACATACAAGCCCCCTGGACGGCAAGTAGGCGGTACAAAGACGGATTTCAGTTTTGCATTTGCAGCAAACTCTGCAGTCTCCTGAGCAGAGCAAAGCCTTGCAGAGTTGCTTCCACTATCACCAGGCGAGGAGAGCTTACGCTGTGCAGAGAGAAGGGAGTCGGGCAGCATCCTATCAGGTGACTTTTCACATTTCCAGCCACCCGCACCCTTGCCTCTGGGGCAATGTATACGAGTGCAGGAGAGAGAGGGAAGGCAAGACACAGGGCGGCCAGCGTGGAGCGGGGGGAGGAATTCACTCAGCCCTCCACCCACTGGTTAAAGAACACTCATCCAGCTTTAGCTATTGCCTGGTGCTCACCTGAGTGAGTCTGTCAGAATATGCAGAGATGAAACAACTTCAGTTTCTTGGCCGAGGACTAACTCTGCAGCAGGAGAAATGGATGCTATATGGTTTTAACACCTCTACCAGAAACCATCCGAACCTTGAAATAGGTACAGCATCAGGTGATAGAATTGCTTGACAGTATTCTGAGTGAATAAATCTAAGGCAAGTAGATTTATTATTGCCATCTGACAGGAAAAACTAAGCATGCTAAGCTCTTTCCTGACAGACAAGTCAGCTTACAACATCAATTTTTCTACCTTGTTTTTGTGTGTGCAGTGATTCCTGTGCCAGTATCCTGCTAGCGTGGAAACGGAGCAGTAGCATAGAGGAGAAACATCAAGGTCCTCTTACAGAAGAACCTAACAGGCCAAGTTCACTGGGACAGAGTGTTACTCTTTTAATCACAGAAGTTAAAAAACTGGAGATCACGATCCTGTAGAGATTAATGAGTGTTCGCTCCTCAAGCATTCAGTATGCATGTCCTTGCAACAGGAATGCCTGAAAAGAATCTGTAGGCAAAGGGTCTGAGAAACTGAGGGCCCTGTTTAACTGCAGAGGGGTGGAAGGCACCACAGGTTACTTGGTGCCGTCCAGCCTCCCAGAAAGCAGCTCGGACGGGGAATCTCCTTTATGTGTGCTCAATCCAGCATGAACAAGTCTGAGTGACTGGATGATCTTGTGACTTGATTTGATCAAAACAGAAATGCTGCCGATTTCCAGGCAGTTACATTATTGTGTAAGTGTGGAGAGAACAGAAAAGCCATGAACAGAAAAAGGATGCCCTTCATACTGTAGAACACAGACGCAATGCTGCAGCTCAGGATGAGAGAGTGATTTATCTTCTACACAAGTTGTTAAAATATGGGTAGAAGGGAAGAGGTCTGCCTGGAAGAAAGAGACTTAGGAATCAGTTGCCTGCACAGAGAAGGTATCTGAAGTGGACAAAGTTGCCCATGGCAAGTTTTGAGGGTTGAAAAGGCAGTCTTGGGGGATTACTAACAGAAGCCCTAATCCAGAGCTCACTGGAGTCAGGGAGCCTTGAGCAAAGAGATGAGAAAACAAAAAAATCAAAAAAATCAAACCACAAGAGTGTTGGGGGGCTGTGAGTCATCTTGCACTCTCAAAAGCAGCAGCGAACTAAACATGGTTGTAAGTGGAGACCACAAGGCATGGCTATGAGGCATCTCCGAGACGAAGTTAGATATAAATTCTCCTTACAAATGATTTTAAGATGAAAATGTGGGTTTCAGCATAGTAACTTTGCTTGTAAATTTCCATTTTTTGCCAACATTTTCCAAGGAAAAAAAGTAAAAACCACAAAAACCATTTTGCTTTGTGTCTGGTGTTCCCAAGTTGCACCGTTTGTTAGAATGATGTTAACAGTCCAGGTCCATAACCTTGCAGTTCCCTCACCTTACCCAATGAAGCTCATACCTCCTCCCTGAATATATGCCGCCCGTGGTGCACTGTGGCTAACGGAATTATGCAGCCATGCAGCATCACAGGACGCCTGTGGCTGGCTCTAGTTGTGGCATATGCACTCCTGTTGAAGTCCAATGCTTGTAGAAAGATGACATGTGGTAACATAGTCAGATGCAATTTGAAAACAAACTGACCCCAAATTAAAATGTTTTGACATCTCCAAACTTTTTGTTCTTCAAAAAAACTGACAGGCCAGGGAATCCGGTGTGAGAAGTTAACATACCTGCAAACGCGTATCTGGGTTAAACTGAAAGGTGAAACAGAGGTGAGGGTAATGAGTGCGTTTCCCCTCCAGAGAGAAGGAGAGCAATGGCAGGCCAGCTGGCAAGGTGATCCTTACTGCCACACTTTAGGTAAACAGCTGGTTTGTTATGGGGAGGAAGGGACTGGGGAAGGAGGCTGAGTTAGGAGGCAACACCAATCACTCAGTGAGCAGATGGCAGGAGGGATTGTGCCACACCTGCCCTGCTGGCAGGACCCTGCTGCAGTGGGTGCTGCCTTTGGGGAAAGCTGAAGAGGAAGGCAGAGTTCAAACTGAGCCATGACAAGTGGCTGATGAGGCATCCGGATGGAGGGTTCAGAGAGACGAGCTGGGGTCCCTCAGTGACAAGGAAGCCAGCTGGAAGTGGAACAAAAAGTTTGTGAAGCATTGCCACTAGGGAAAGTACCTAAATGAATCTAACATGAACCAGCCAAGGAAGGTGTCAACACGCCAGGCTCAAACAGCAAGCACATACTGACAGGATTTCGCTCTTCCTTTGCCCTCCATGTGTGGAAGAAGAGGCTGATTTAGTTCCTTCACATGTGCTTTTACTCTCCAAGAACATACTGACTCAGAGCAAAATCTCTGGTCTCCTTTCTTCAGGTGAGGTGGCTCAGGCAAAAGAGGACAAGCAGCTTGCAGGGATGCACAAAATCTGCCGACTATAAAGGTCTGTAGCACATGGATGCACGTCACCACTGGAGCTTGACATTGTAAAAGTTGCATGGTGTTCACTGTGAAAAAACCATCAGGACCCATTTGGAGGGTTGCCTGTATGCCCTGTAACTCTGGCTGAATGCACATGCCCCGGTGCTACTGGCAATCCTAATGACAGATCCTGACTTTTGTAGTCAGGCCTAGGTTTGAATGGCTGATTTTTCCCTTTAGGGCCACGTAGTTCACTGCTGGACAGCCATATCTGAAGTGTTTGTAGGCTTTGACAATGGATTGGATTCATCTGCAGTGAGGCTGTGACAAACACCTTTATCCATGGTGAGCCACTCATGCCCTGACCACCTGCTGAAAAGCCACTGAACCCAGTCTGGGAGTTCACTTCTCAGCCCTGTCGACTGTTTGCTAACTACCAGCAGGTAAGTGAGTCTGCACCGAGGGGCACCTGTTCCCCTTTCCATTGCTGGTCTAGAAGCACTGTGGGGCGATGAGCTGCTTGTCACTGTTTTCTTGCTCAGGGCTACCTGTGCATTTGCTTGTGATGGCTGCACTGAAATAGCTGTGAAGGTGGCTGGGATCTCAGCAGCACTGCACGTTATGTCTACTCTGCTACTTACTGCTTTTGGAAGCAGACAGCTGTTAAGGAAGCAATCAACTCAGCTACAACTCACTCCTATCCGGGTATTCACACACAGTGCTTCCCTGGGCATGGGGCACCTACTGCTAATGAAAACGATGCCAGAGGAAGGAAACTGTAATGGGGTAGTGAAAGTATCAGTCAAATCCCACCACCTTACTGACAGGTCTGTATTCAATCTTGGATTGCATTAGCTAAGTTAAGGTAAAGAGGGACCTTGGTAAAGCTCACAGACAGAGGGGAGATTTCTGGGCGTGGGAGACACTTTAACTGAGCAGGCAAATAAAGGACAAGCTCTAAAGGCTGGGACGTGAAGCTGCATTGCAGGCTCTGGGTGCCGAAGGAATAGTTTAGCTTGCAGAGGTTGTTGACTAGTGCTTTTTCTATGCCTGTGCTGCATGGACAACTCAGCTGTTTGTGAACGCTGACATTTTGCCTTTAAATGCTCTGTTCTGATTCACAGCAGTTGGAAACTGTCACCTTCCAGGTCTTTCAAGGTAAGCTGCCATCCCTTGTCAGGCATAACTCCAGTTGACAGTGGAAATAAAGCAGGCTTTTTAACCATTCAAGTCATTGCAGACCTTAGGCAGGGAGCCAGAGGCCATTTCTGGGACAACCCTCTGAGAGCAGTGCTCTATCTCAGCGAGCACTGGGCTCAAAGTGGAAATCACCAAGAGACATTTTGCACCCAAGTAGTTGGGCAAAATGGTCAAAAAGATTTATACCTTCCGGAGACAAAACTTCAGAATCTATTAATTGTGTTGACAGAGTTATCCTTCACTAACAAGTGTTCTTCTATTACTAAGGCAGAGCAAATCATTGCTCCTTACCTTCTCCCTTCTGACATCATCCAGGAGGTGTTTTGTCTCACCTCTTTTTCTTGGTTACTCCTGCTCTTTGTTTCTGAACTGTATTCCCCCAGCCCTACTCCCTCTCCCCAAATTCAGTAGGCAAACGCTTATCTGCTGGGCTTTAGGTCTCAGTTCCACCTCTCACCTTCCCCACCTTTAAGTCCTTTTAGTGGTCTCCTTCTCATGCTACCCTCTGCCACTTCTTCACAGCACTGTCCTAATCTCCTGTGTCATCCCTCAGCGATCTAGGCTCTGCCTGCCCCCTTGCACCCACTTTGTTTTCCTCCCTCTCCCCTTCACCTTGCATCTGCCTGTGTTGAAAACACTCCCATTACCACAAAGCCTTCCACTCCCAACCTGCTGCTCTCCTCCAAACCTGTTTGCTTCTGTCTTTTTTTCTCCCCTGTCATTTTTTTTCTCCTTGCTCCTATATCTCCCCATCTTCCTGCCTCTTCTCCTCTTGTGGACAAAGCATCAAGAGGCGATGAGAAAGACAGGGGAGGGAGAGAAGAGTGGTAAATTTTCTCCCCCTTCTCTTATTCCTTTTTGTTCCTGTTACTTATTCTTTTCTTTTTCCTCCCTTTATGCCTGCTAAAACCTCTGTCTTTCTAGTCCTCCCTCCTTTTCCTCTTTACCCCAGTATCTGAGATCGCTTTCTCTCTCCCTCTCTGTGCTCCCCCTTCTCTTCCTCCGTTAATATTTTGTCCTCTGAAGCCTGCTCCACCCGCCATAGCTTAGTGTTCCAACAGTGAAGCACACAGCACAAAGCACAAACTTGTATGGGCTTCCGCAGGTGCTGAAGCAGCATGTCCCATGTTCACACTGAGATGCGCACAAACACCCTCACTCTCAGACAACTCTGAATACGTTATGTTGTCCTCTCTCCTGTATGTGCATACATGTGCAGAGCCATGCACTTCCACCTGTGTGAAATCTGGCATATCTTCTCCATAAATGCTTGACATGCAAATCCAACTGGCGACACCAGCCTGCCAAACCCTGAATTCTTTAGAGACCCAGTATAATTTCCTACAGCTGCATAGAAACACCACCACCAGCAGCACTTCTCCGTTCCTTTTTTTATTCTTCTTCTGTGGAGTGAGAGCCATAGGGAAGTGGAGAAACACAACACTCCCCGGGGCACTGAAGAACAAAGCATTATATTGCTGTTTGCTCTGACCTTTCACATGCTGTACCTGCCTTGTCTGTGCTGATCACAGTCTCATCAGGGCAGAAGGTTTCCATTAACCTGTGTCAGCACTGAGCGCAGTTGGGATCCTCTGTTTTGTTTGACTCCCGGATATCACTACAATAAACCAGGCTAATAAAGCATTTATCAGAAGAATATCAGGAATCCAGTTTTCACTGCCTTGTTGGCAGACTTTCAACTATCACAGAAGCACTTGCAGGTCATTACCCTTTGCTTAAGTGTTAGTACAGTCCAGCTTGTCAAGTCTCACACCCCGAGCAGTCCATTCACACAGCTGGTTCATCTCCTGCACTCCCTGCAGCAAAGCCTGGATGTCACCCATGTGTAAGCCCTGGGCTTTGGCCTTTCTCCTGCTCTGGGACCTCACGTGCCAACAGCGTTTGCTCCTCTGATCCACTAGGCACTGACTAGTGGCTTCTAGCGTGCAGGAGATACGAAGCATGAGTAAGGATGGAACTTCAATGGCTACTGTGTGCAAATGTGCACAGTTAGGTGCCCATGCTTCAGGATCATTTATACTAAAGCATTTTTTTGTTAGTCAGATTTTAAATGATGGGTGGGAAGAGGCCTTATAGCTTGCATTGAATAGGGCATTTCCACATACTGAGCATCAAATTTCTTCGGTTCAGTAGCTTCCTCTGTGATACAGTCCTTTCTTCCTTTTTCTTTTCTTTTAAAGAGATTGAACCACGATACCCCTGTCAGACTCTCCCTGCTGCCCCAGCTATAAAGTCTGGTAAGTCAGGCAGTCATTACACACTGAGTAGCCAAGTACATTAATGGGGATGCCTATTCCCATGATGCTGCCTGCTAAGCAGCTGCAGTACCCAGAGGACAACACAAAGATCCATCTTTTATAACCTAAAGCAACATCCTCAAAGCATCTTCCATTGCACGTATGGGGTCAAACAGCATAACTTTTTTTAGCTTCAGTGACCTCCAGTTTGGACCAACTCTTCTTGTAATTTGATGGAGACTTACGTAGGCTGATAAAACTCGATCCGTTTCAAGGAACTAAAACCCAAACCAGTCATCTCTGTTTGGCTTTTCTAGCATTCCTGGTAAAGGAACAAGTCCTGGGAGTATGTTTTCAACATGTAAAATACATGTTCCCACACTTGACTAATGTAAATACCTTTCTTTGCTGCAAACATACTTTTACACTGTAGGGAGGGGTGGATTGGATGTTTCTGTACCTTATTTTGACCTCTTTGCCACAGATGCCATTTCTCCTTAATTCCAAAATGAAAATCAAGACATATTTTGAAGCAACTCTGGAGGGATATAATGCACATAGACCAGCAGACAATCTCTTCGTTTATGCACACAGCTGTAACAACATAAATAACGTAAAGACCACACAAGCTTCAGTAGGATCTCTTGGAAGCCACCTAATTCTACATTGACATCTGCAGTGCCTCCAGGGATGCTAGTGTAGCCAACATTTTACTTCTAAGAAATTCAGCATCTCATAAGTAGGGAAAAAACCAAACCAAGCAGGAGTGTAAATGGAAATGCTTAAAGGGATGCTAGGACATAATATCCTGAAATGATGGATTGTTAGATTCAGTGAGTGTAGGGAGCTCTCTTGATGTCCTCTTCCTGTATTGAGGATAATGGGAATAGTAGCAATATTGTTAGGGAAAAGATGATATCAATGAGTATGATGACTGGAAAGGGTAGGCATCCTGGAACTAAAGGTACAGGGTCAGGGTGAGCAAGGAAGTGATGGGAATATGGCTGCAGTAAAGAGTCCCAGACTGAAGGTCTAAACTTTCCTAGCCTAAAAGGGATGAAGGAAAATCAGAATATTAAAAGGTTTAGCACAACAGCAAATGTTGCTTGGAAATGGGGAGGAGTATGATGGCCCTAGAAAAGAATTATTGGGGGACAATGTGGCTTTGTGTATAGGCATCAAGCCAGATTTCCTCTTCATCCACATTTCTTTCTTGGAAGAATGAACTGAAGTTTAAGCTGCTCAAAATGACAATGCAAATGCCCAGTTTTAGGCCGTATGAGTTCATTAAATAATAGACCATTGCAAGGAGCAGGTAACTCAAGCACTACCTGAACAGAGTCATGCAGACGAAGCACACCAAACAGCGCTCTTGCTGATCTGACAATTCATGAACATACTCGTATGCTGGCTGAATAACTTCTCTGAGGCTGTATTCTCGTGGACTAAGATTTCAAACTTGACAAGTGCTTTTGCAAACTCATGGGTATGTTCCAAAGAAATAATAAAATCCACGGGGAACTTCGTGGATGGAAACTGGGGCGGGGGGTGGGGGGGAAGTCCTTAAACTAATTAGTGTGGAAAAAAATACTAACGATTGAATTCTGCATGCATCTTTTGTCTCTAAACTTCTCATACTTCAACAGCTTTAACCGTTCTTCCTGCTTCCTTTTAGATCCCTAAGGGGTACAAAGCAGCATGTGTAGAAGCTAGACAGGAGCTGTGTGTNTTTTGTATTCCTGCTTTGACCATTAGCAACATGTACAGAAAATAAAACCCTCAGACAGGAAATAAGTAAAATACAGTACCTCTCCCAGTTTTTATCCCAAAATCTGGAGTAGGAAGACCATCGAACACTTGGACAACCAGAAGAGAGAGATGCAGGATAAATCTTCTCAACATAGGTGTATGCCCTGGAAGCTTCCTGCCCACCGCATGTCCAAGTGCAGCAGAGATAACAAACGCTTGACTACATTGACTACTGTATCCATTCATGTCTCATTAAATGTCAGATTCCACCTCAGAAATCGAAACCTCAGAAATGCACTACCTCTAGACCAGGCAGCTTGATATTCCTCTGTCACTAATTTTCTGGCAGAGGACAGAAATTGAAGAGAAGCTAAGGGAGGGAAAAGATTTTGCCAGGTTGGACACCTAAGTAAACCCTTGTACCTTGGAGGAAAGCCTTAACAATGCACTGGGTACTCTGAAAGTCTAGCTCCCAGCTGAGACACCAGCCAGTACCAAAAAAAGTGCCATTTGAGAGAACATGTAAATGCATGAGGTGGAAAATCCATGTCAGCAGGAATTCTGACATTCACTTCTCAGATTTCCCCTGTAATAAAACTAAACCAACGCCCCTTTAAAAATACCTATGGTACCTCTGCCTGAAATCTGAAACACTTTCCCAGGTGATGAAAATGCTGAAGGCTATAAACTTCGTTTGAAAATTGTCAAGACTTCGGTCCTTACTTCTTACTCTGAAACACTGGAATGATT